>VZRR01007149.1:643732-657068 GCA_013398015.1 Oreocharis arfaki
ACAACCATAATAGATATTGACTCTTTTTTCCAATTTTCTATAAACACGGAGAGAGTAAAAAGTATCTATTTCTAAAAAAAAAAAAAAAAAAAAAAAGAAGAAAAGGAAAATAAACATGAAGTAAAGTAATTAAAAGGTCTCAGGATTTTTCTCCCCTTTTTAATATAATGCTAGTTATTCATCCGCCCTAGACAGCCAGGGCTGAGAACCAAATTCAATACTTATATTAAAAAATCCTCAACCACCTTCTTATATTTGTCACTGTTTAATATTTATTTTGTTTCTCTGGCTGTACACATTCAATTTTTTAAATAAACCGCATCAGGATCCTCACTTTTCATAACACATCTCTGCCCAAAGTAGTTTGACTGTACAGGGGCGTAACACCCTGAAAATTGCTATCTGCGCCGAAGCCATCAAGAGCTTTCAGCTTGTAGTAGTGCAACACGTTTATCTGAAGTATATGCTGGCACATACACAAACATGAAAGGCTGACATCTCACAGGGCAGAACTATCTTCGTGTTGTTGTAATCACCTGGAAAGAATCCCTTTCCTTTAGGCTTATTATAAACTTAAACTAATTCCCAAAACATTATTCAGTTTTAGAACAGTTCTTCCTCCAAAATTTTTTTAGCATAAATTCCCCTCACTCTTCATCTTCCCTTTACATAGCATAGCAGTAGCAGACAAAATGAATATTAAATGAATACGCAAAAGGAATATTTAATTGAAGCAGCATGCTTTAAAGAGGAATAGAGCTTCTATGTTCTACAAAGCAATTACATTACTTTGAGCTTCTAGTCATGTTGGAATAAATACTTCTGATATTGCATACAGTTTCTTCTAGCCAACAACCTGTTTACATATAAAGCTGGTTCATGAATGTTTCTTAGTTTCATTAGAGGTGGTGTTAAACCATCCTAACATATTCCTCACATTGCTCTCCTTATGTTGCCTCTCTAGTCACACTGCCGGCTGAAAAGCCAGTTAACGCTCTTCTGACAAAATGATGATTCTCATACATAGCAAACACTCCTGTACGTTGGATGAAAGGTTTTATTAACCTTTGCTTGCATCTCTGCCACACGCCTGTTTCGGTTTTCCTCTGATTACCCACAGCTGAAAGCCTCTCCCCTGTGAGACAGCTATACTGAGTCAGGACGAAGACTTACCTACCCCAGCAACAAAGAGCAGGAAGGTCCAGAAATATGGTGAGCATATGTGATGTCCTCCTGGTACCTTCCCAGCTTCCCACCAGCTCCAGTTCACACACCACAGCAGACATGGTGGAACAAACTTTCTCATGTAAATAGTACTTATACATGGACATCAGATAAAGCAAATCCATGTGTTCTTCAACCAGCTTCTAAGTAAGATCAGTTTTAGAACTCAGATTAGAAACTCCTAAATTTACTGTTCTTTTATCCACGCTACCAGAATGTAACAATAGAAATGGTATAGAAATATCAGGAATGTAATGGTAGAAAACACATGGCATGAACATATTTTTTCCTATGCAGTGGGCAAAGAAAAACAGAACAAAAGCCAATCCCGTGAACAACAGAGCCAATTACAAGTAAATGCGTGAAACCAGCAGTTATTCCCAATTATTATCCAGACTGTAATCATGAGTAAATATTATCATTTCACAATGAAAGCCCTATAATAATACATGTTAAAAAAACCATCACTGTGAATTATTCTTATCTGTGTCCCTGTAGACTTTTACAGCTTTGTCTCTGTCAGAATCTGATTTTAAGATATAGGTTATTGAGAAAATCAATTCAGAATCCAATGTCTGTTAAAGACGATGATTTGATTTGTATAGATTAAGATGAAGTTTTCCCCTTGGTTTTGAACAAAGATTCACTGTTTTCTTCCTATTGGCATTTTATATTCAATTTACCCACAAATCTCAAAGCAAATTTTAACTGAAACACTGCTGAGATAACATCTCACATAACCTGAAAATCTCACTCACAGTAAGTGTTCTCACAGACCATATGTGGAAATGCAGATTTTTGCACTAATTTAACCAACAGCAGCTTGCCTCCACTTTTCATCAGAGTGAATCCCAACAAGATCTATTGAATCCCAACAAGATCTATTGAAGAAACAGTACTAGTCCTTATCATGACACTTGGGCATCAACATGTGTTGCAGCACCAATTTCTTGGTAATGTTAGGAGAGTTTATTTCTGTGCAGTCTCATGTAATCTAATTACGTGAGATGGTAATTAGTCATATTGAACAGGTAACAGAGACTTTAAATCAGATTTAATTTCTAGCATAAATAATTTTGCAATTGAGTCTGTTAAATGTGGTTTTCTTTAGTACACACAGACTGATGCCTCAAAAAAAAAGAATGTTTCTGTTTCAGTTTTCATCAAGACTCAGTGAATGATTTTAATTTTCTTCCTCTGTTTCATTTTCTGCCCTTTGATTTCTTTCCCTTGTTCATCATAGCCTCCTGCTGTGGTGCTGATGGCCAGAAGTGCTAGTTGTGAGGCTGCTGCAACCACAGGGTACATCCATCAGCACGGGCCATCACGCTTGTGCCAGCCCAGTGGTTTGTAATCCCAGGCTCTGCTTACATTAGCCAAGGGCAAACAAGTCAAAAACCTCCTTCACTGAGAAATGAGGAAATTCACTTCTATAGCTTTTCAGAAACTGGCTACAGCTTTTCAACTAGGCAACTAGAGCCAGAAATCAGAAATTAAACGTAGTATCTTTGCACACTGATTTGTTTTAAAGGTCAGACTTCCTGCAAGGTATGATGTCAGACAAGATAGCCAGAAGCTGGTAGTAAGAAAACACTACAGTTCAGACACATGAAGTCAGAAAGTGATTTGGGTTGAACTCAGCCCCACTGCTAGCCTGCAGGATGATCTACGTACACGACTTCTGTCACCTTGCACTTCAGCTTCTTCAGTGTAAGGCAAGGACAACAAAATTAATTTTTAAAGCACATTAGAGGTATTAATGAAAAACGGTGGGCAATAAGTAAATAGCAGTAAGAATATATGTTCTGTCATTTTCTCTCTGGAAGCACACAGTTTACTTAATATCCTTCCCTCGAGTTTTGCTCTAAATCCCAGGTGTGTTGAATGGCATGTTTTAACAAAAAAGCAAGACGCCCAGATGATAAACTGACACTTTCTCTTACTCTTGACAGAAATCTTATTCATAGAGCACAGCATGCATACTTCTCATCTGTGTCTTCCTTCTGACTCCTCGGCCACAAGAGAGCTAATATGGCTTTTCAAAGATCAAATAAGAAGGTTTCTCGCATCTCTGGATTCTTTATAGTATTTTTTGTCACTAATGGAATGAAATAAAATAGCAGATCTGAACTTAATGAATATCACTTAAATAATGTAATGGACCTGTCATCCTCTTGGCTTTCTTCTAATTCATTGGAGCAAAGAAAGTTTAATGAAATTGCATCTACAGAATGTTATGCAAAGGGTCAAATGTATGTAATTATATTTATTTACCTTTAAATATTTCATTATTTAAACTGCCTCAGTGTCAGGCTGAAGTAACAATCCAGTCATAACTCTTTTGAAGTGCACTAAGACTTTATGTCTTGCTGAGATACATTCTCCCAAGCATATCCTCTGTTCATTTATTATTCATTATCATCTGCATTTTGCCAAATTCCTTTGAAACCCATTTCCCATTTTAAATGGCAACTTTCCCCTAAAACTGTGGTGCATTCGTTATACAGACATCATACTTAAAACTCTGTGAAGGAAAGGCAACTAAAGTCTTGTGGATATGCTCAAAATACAGGTGCCACGGTGCATCAGGCAGGAATAGATCTATATTAGATGTGAAGAAATGTTATCGGGACCATATGATATCTGTCACTGCAATGTATGCGAAATAAGCAATGTCTTCATTTGAGTGCCCAGTAATCAATCATTTTAATTCAGACAACTGGAAGAAATAATTAGTTCAAGAAAGTGACTATTACTTAGTCACTTCCATCTGGCAAATGTGTTGCAAAACTGTATGAAATAAGCAGTTTTGCCTAATTTTGTGATGTTGGAAATACATCTAAAAAACCCATTTGTGTAAGAACTTATCTCAATTTTTGTTTTAAAAATAAGTACTATGAAATATTAGTCTAGACAGTCATTTCAATACCTTAGACTATATCATAACACTGGCTTTTAAACAGAACTCCCCATTAATCACAGCAGGGACTGCTGCTTAAAAATACATGAACTTGAGCTGATATTATCACACTGATCTATCACAAAAACCCCAGATGCCCTATTAAAAATGCAGTGAATTACTATTACAGTAAAATTAAATGTACACAAGTATTTTAAGGACTCCATCAGAAGAATACTTTCAGAAATATCTGGAAGATATCTTAAAATTCCTCTCACCCATCAAAGAAACAGAGACAGAAACACAGCGATCAATCTTTGCTTTAGTCTCCTCTCCTAGCACAAAACACATTTGCCTTTCCACTGCTAGTACTACCTTTGATTTTTAGAGTTACTTTGCAGAGGTTATTTTATAAGTAAAAGCAAAATCTTGTAGCAGATGCTAAAAGATTTTTTGCTCTTTCTCTTGACAGACAACTTTTTTCTTTAGCATCACCTTAAACCTTCTGTAGACTTGGAAGGACTTATTTGATTACTATATTGGGAATAGTAATTACAAAGTTTATCAATTTAATAATCCAAGTAAAGAGAAGGTGAGAGGCAAAGAATGTATTAGGAGACTTCACACATGCAAAGATACACAGTATCAGGGCAAACTGCATGTTTGTCTCTGGAAAGGCACAACCAAGAAATTAAATTTGTATTAGAATTATGAATTCTGATAATCTGCTTCTTCCAATGTGCTAAAGCATGAAAGTTTAGCAGTGAGGAATGTCACTGATACCAGTATCACTCCAGTACCACTTTTTGTTGCTACTGTTCTCCTGTTATCAAGATCCTCATTCAGCCTTTAAGAAACCTGCAAACCTTAGATTTTCATCAGACATTGTTGAAGTCTCTAGAAAGTAAAATTTGACAGAATACATACCATGTGTTAATAATCAGATATTTACCAAGGCAATTCTTTCAGGTTTAATTTTTGAAAGAATAGAAGAAATTTTATTAAAAAATTCTGACAACAGGTAGGTCCAGCAGAATTCTTGTGGAGATTAGAAAAAAATCTACAGGAAAGAGAAATTCTTCCAGAGAATTTAGCATAAAGTAAAACATAGTAGGCAGGTGGCAGTTAAAGCTGCTATTAAAATACATAGAGAGAGGGAAGAAGGAAATAATCCTTTGGCTTCTGCTCTTCCAGAAAGCCAGCCAAGATTCTAAAAGCTCATCCAGTAAAAATGATAAACCACACAGTATTTCCTCTACCAAGTATACCTCTGTGAAAGGCATGCAAATGTAAAGCAAGTAAAATTCACATTACTGCAGGATTTTAAAAGGTACCCATCATACTTAAAAAAGAATGTTTTACATCTGATCTCGACTGTTGCCAAATTCTCACGGTCAGCAGAAACTTAGGGACCATTTCCTCAACTGCTGAGATAAAACTTGGCAATATTTAATGTTCCACAAAATGTGAAGACCTGAAGGAAAGGTGTAAAGAGAATGGAGCCAGACTCTTTCCAATGGTGCCCACTGATAAGACCAGAGGAAACAGGCACCACGTGAAGCACAGGAGTCTAACTGAACAGGAGCCCTGAACACTAGAAGGCAGGTTTTGGCTGGAATAGAGTTAATTTCCTTCATTGTTCACAGTAGTTCACACAGGTTATGTTTTGGATTTGTGCTGAAAATAGTGTTGATAATCCAGAGCTGTTTTTGTTACTACTTAACATTGTTTACACGGAGTCAAAGCCTTTTCTGCTCATTACACCACCCTACCAGCAAAGAGACTGGAAGTCCACAAGTTGTTGGGTGGGAAGACAGCTGGGCCATCTCAACCCAACAGATCCACGGGACATTCCACACCATATGGCATCATGCTCAGCATTAGGACTTAGACTCTGACGATCCCAGTGGGTCCCTTCTGTCTCAGTATATTCTATGATTCTGTGATACACAGCTGGGGAAGAAGGGAGGGCGGAATGTTCAGAATGATGGCATTTGTCTTCCCAAGTAACCTTTACATATGATGGAGCCCTGCTTTCTTGGAGATGGCTGAACAACTTCCCACCTATGGGAAGAGGTGAATGAATGGATTCCTTGTTTTGCTCTGCTTGTGCACGTGACTTTTGCATTACCTATTAATCTGCCTTTATCTCAACCCATAAGTTTTCTCACTTTTCTCCTTCCAACTCTCTCCCCCATCTCAACAGGGAAAGCGAGTGAGCTGCTGCGTGGGGCTTAGTAGCCAGCTGCAGTTAAAGCATGGCACACAAGAAACTGTTTCTTGTGAGGGTGACTGAGCACTAGAATAGGTTGTCCAGAGATGACAGAGTCTCCATCCTTAGAGATATTCAAAATCTGTCCTGGGCAACTGACTCTAGCCCTGCTTGAGCAGGATATTTGGACAAGGTGACCTCCACTGCTCCCTTCCGGCTTCATCTGTTCTGTGATTCTGTGAAATACACACATCAATTTCAAATGCAAAAGTCACAAAGGCAGTATTTGGTTATGTATTTTCCAGAATCTCCTAAACTTTCCATCTTCCCTATGCCAAAGTGTAAAGCACTATATGAAGACTTTACGACATTATGTGTTTATGAGTAGATACATCCAGAAAGCAGGCAGTAAGAAAATGCTCTCTGGTAAGGTTTGGAATCCATGAATGATAGAACTTCTTACGAAGTCTGTACTTTTCTAGAAATGGCTATTTATGGCTATCTATTCCATGCCACAGAAGGTCAACCAGAAAAGTGACAGGAAGAACAATTTATTATGAAAACCATCTATAGAATTTAAAAATCTAACTAATAGACAATTACCATAAACATAAATGTGTAACATGAATTCACACTTCATTAAATATTAACTACATTAGAAATTAACTCCTAAATATTTCTATAATTATTACACCCAGTTCAGTAGAGAAAGAAATGTGACAGGTATAAAATGGCAGGAAAGATTTAAAATTATACTTTGAGAATTTTTTTTTAATGCACTTTTTATAGATTACCACAAGTGCTAAACCTCATTGTTTAAGCTTCATTGAACAATGGATACTTATATTCATCCTTAAAACTCTTCCTCACAGAACTTCAAAGTATTAGACAAATATAAATTCATTTTCTAAATGGTGAAGTAACAGTCCTTTTGCAAGTTTAATTTAAGGGAGAAAATTATTGAGATAATAATTTTCCACAAAATCCAGGTCATCAAAACTGCTGAAATGATGCTATGCTGTGAGGTTGATCAAATTTCTAGGTAGCTAAATAGTTTACTTCACATTCTTCAGTTTTACTAATGATGGATTATACCTGAATTCCTTGCGTAACTTAAAACAGAACTTCAAGAAAGAAAGTCCAAGAGTGTCTTTTTATGATATAATAATATTCAGTTAAAGGCCATTCAAGAAGGCAAAGTACCTTACTGGGAAGCTATTGTTGCACACCCCAAGAAGTCTCACTAAGCTAAATAACAAATCTTATCCTTTTAAAATACTGAGATAACATTATACCACTTTAGCACAGCTCCTTTGGCTACATCACTTAGGAAATTAGAAATGTCATTCTCTATTTTAATTCACCTTCAGGAAAAAAGGTCAACTCATTGGCAAGGAAATTTTAACAGGTCAGATCTTTCAAAATCAATAATGAACTGCACTGGAGATATCTTTCCAAAGGGATAACTTCAATTAAAACAGCCCTCACCAGAGATAATGAGTAGAGAAGGAAGGTTAGTGTTGGACAAAGAAACACTGCCCCCCTTGCCAAGCATGTGATGCAAAGATACTTATCAGCCTGAATTATGCTGAAAAATCTTCAAAAGGCTCTGAAAAACAGGAAGGTCATTTTGTCTCAAGGAGACTCTCTACAAAGGAGTAAGAGTGACTGAGAATCTTTCCTAATAATTTTTTAAAACTCATCAACATCAAAATGCTCACTGGGCTAAGAAACAAAGAAAAAAAAATGTTTTGGGAATTTCAGTGTGGCAAAGGACATTGACAGTGATCATATGACCACTGTTTATTTTTCTGGAGGACGTACAATAGATAATCATCCATCCAGGCTACATTAGCAGCCATAAAATCTCTCTCACCTTCTTTAGATGTGCTATGGAAGAAGCAACGTGTCCAAGCAGGGACACAAGCATTTGGCCTGATTCTCCATCATAATGTAAAATTTGACTCAATTCCAATTTTACTGGAGAATTGAAGAAGGTCTTGCTTCCTTTTAAAATATAAAATTTATGATTGGATAACAACAACTGCCTCATGGAGAATTCTAAAAAAAAAATTATAAATCAAATGCAGGAGCCTACATTTGTCTACCTTAACCTCGTTATTGAATTATCAATCCCAACGCCTTTTTGTCCCTCTTCTTACCTTATAGTAGTTCTATTTAGAATGCTTCTTTTCCTTGCAGTGAAAAATAATCATCTAGACAATGGTCACACTTTAAGAATGGCACATTTATTTGCTCAACAGCAGATTAATGTAAGCAAAGGAAAGCTCAACCCAGTATGGCACCACTGAAAGAAACAAAAGTCAGCTGAGTAGCGAAGAGAATAAAATACTCTCCAGAAAACATGCATCTCCTTATTATATGTAAATCACAGCACTCTGTTTAATTAGTAAGCTCTGCATTTTTCCTTCCAGTTTAGTATTTTAAAGGCCATATAGATACATTCCAGAGTAGGAGGTTATAGCAATAAGAAACCTGACTTCATGCCAGTCAACCAGAATTTCACGAGTGTAGAAGAGGACCATGTATATCTATCTTATAAGGCAGGGTACTGTAAAATAGAAAAGAAACTCAAATCAGAAAGACTTCCTTCTTTCAACCTGATGCCTTAGGATTTTAGCTTTTCTATTTTTCATATCCTGTAATTCTTTAGTGTATAATTCTAAACTCCCTATAGCCTGTTAGCTACTATTCTCTCATTTTGGTCTGACAAAAAAATTCCTCTCTAGGCCTGAAATTAAAGGACACCTTACTGTCTCAGACCCTGAAAAATGTAAACAGAAGTGAGTTAGGAGGCAGCAAGCTTGAGGTGACTTCATTACCTGAAGCTGTAATTGGAGTATTAACCCCCAATATGCGGATGGACCAAACTTATAAAAGTGTGAAAACCCGTGGCCCTGTTGTCCATTTTTGGGTGTAGCCTCTGGGGGTTTTGACTGCCCCAATGTATCTGAAGGCCCTTCAATAAATATACCCACTTTTATTCTCTTAATTTTGTCTGGCCTCTGTTTTTAGGTAGCCCCATCAAGGCATCAAACCATTCAAACAAATCACCAGGAAGACAGAATTCTCTCCCTAGATATCTTGAGATTGAAACTTGATGCTTTTCTGGAAGATGCACTCAATTACTTATATTCAGTTTATTGTTCTAAGATCCAAACACACCTGACCTTACTGTGCTGGAAATTGTGTGACTTCAGAGACCTCGAGTGTCCAGGTGCTACTCACAGAGCTCAAAAGCTGGGTCGGGCTCGGGGGAGGTATATACAATGCACACACAGAATAAACAACTTGATGACTGAAAGCATGTTAGTTGGACTAACATTTTTCTTTGATTGCTTGCTTTACTGGGTTTTCCTGGGAATGTTTATGTCAAATAGAAAAAGGGAAAACTGTAGAGAAGAGCCAATAAGAAGTGCGAGCAGAGCTTAGGTACTGCAACAATGAGGAAGGTAAGAAGAAATGTCTGAACAGTCAATGAGAAAAGGACAAGAGCTAAAAACAGTGGATTTCACAAACAAACCCCCCCCAATTTCTGAATTTCTGTTTCTGAATCTGCTACTGCTGGTAGCAGGTCTTCAACTGTCTCAAAACCTACTTGCTTCAGTTAGGCAGGAATTTTTAATCATTTTCAAAGCAGATAGCAATTGTGCAATCCACACAAATTAGTACAATGTTCTGCTGCAGAACGCCTAAAGACATTCACACAAATAATTGCTCGCTTACACCTGACACCCTGCTTGCAGACACCCCACCCCGACAGTGCTGGCAGTGGAGGCACACTGCCCACACCCTGCCTGGCAGCAGCAGCGGAGGTGGAATGCTGCTCACACTACTGACGTGAGATTGGATTTCCCCCAGTCACACCGGCATTGCTGGAGCCATCCTGACCCTGACCCACAGGCAAAAGGCATTTGCAGAAGTGGCTGTTGCTGCCAGATGACCCATACTCCAAGCATCCCTGGCAGTTTGCCATGGCCACGGAATCACGTATGACCCCGTGTGAGCTATCGGTGATTAAGTGAGTGGCCATATGGGTGCCATGCTGCTCATCTTTCCTGCTGTTTCCTTAAAGCTGTGATTTATAAGGTCTTGTCAGGTCCCATTACTGCTTGGACCACAGCACCTGACCATGCATTAAAACTAAGACACCTGTTGCAAATCCAGAACTAAATTTAAGTTAGATGTTAACTCAAAATAAAAATACCATTTGTGGACCAGGAAGCATTTTTCTGGCATAAATTCATTTGAAGCACTCTTAATATTACCCAAACAATCTGTTATGATTCCATGGTAACAGAGTAAAATATGACATAAAAACCTGTTTGAAACACGCTAGTGGGTGAATTTGCTTTCTTGCCTTTTAAAGGAAGGTAAAATACAACATATGCTGTCTACAAATTATTATTAATTAAAAGCTGCAGAGAGAACCATCTTATGATGTAACTGAATCAGTTATACTGATGGTGTAACTGAATAGTTATACTCATTCATAAATTTGAATTAAATTTATTTAATGCAGTAGCTTTATTGAATGTATGTTTTGGTTTTTAAATAAGGACATACACATTACAGTGAGAGATTTGAAAAAAACACCGCTATTTTAGTGCTTTGCTTTTTCAATAATTCAAGCACTAATAGCTAAAATCTAACAATAGAAATCCAGACAGTGATTCTACTACTCCCTTGGTGGCCTTTAAGACCTTGGTTTCAGTCACTAATCAAGATACTAACAGACCTTTCTGTATCATTAGGAATGATTTCAGCTTTCATAATTTCTCTGTAAGAAACTGAACACTTATCCAAGCAAATGTAGTATTAATTGCATGTTTCACTTCAAACACTCTTTACAGCCAACAGGATTTTCACTATCAACATCTACACAGGTCAACTCTATTACACAACCTCAGACCAGAAATAAGAAAAAATCTCCAAGGCAATGCAAGAGTTTTCTATAAAATTACCCTACATTTTCTTTAGATAATACAAACTATCTGGAATGTCTTGTAATAAAATGATGCCCTCTAATTATTCTTCAGCTTTTTTTTCATTCCTCTGAAACTTTCCAAACATGAAGGTCTGAAAACAAAAGAATAATTAAAGCTGTTTCTCTAACAGGGAATGTCCATATTTCTGTTGTGCTGCAAAAATCAACAGGCTCATGTCTTGATACTGGTTTGCAAGAAACATTTGCAAAGCATAAAACACTTGCAAAGCATAGAAAGATGGACCCATTGTCATCACACAAAACCCTAGAAGTTTCAAGAACAAAATTAGGACATTTCCCTCCCCACCCCATTATTCAAGTGTATGCAAGTGTATTAGATGGCATAACGCATTCCTGATAAATGTACTGCATGATTTAAAAGAAATCTTCAAAGAATAACTCAGTCCTAACTGAGGCCTTACATCAACATTTCAGTATAAATTACACATACATCCCCTCTTTTGGACATTAAAGGGTTGATTTCTATCACACATATAACAGTAGCAAGGGAGGAAGGCTATTTCTGTTACTTTGTGGTACCCATCTGTTCAATACATGCGGTCTATTTCTATCCAATGATGCTTACTTATTCCTGGTATTACTCTAGCCTTTAAGGAGGTTTTAATACATATGGACCTCCTAGGGTTTTAACTGAAAACATGGCAAACACTACAAGGAATTATTTAAAGAAGGGGAATGAAAGTGTTTTGGGACTACAGTGTTTGAAAACACTGAGATTGCAGCTTGGCAGTCTTGGTGGAGAGCAAAGAAAATGACTTGCCCAGAGACAACTATGTCATCCAGAAGAACACAAGACTATTTTTTCCTTACTCCCACCAACATCAACTAGAAGCAATGGAAAAAGGTACAATTGTGCACTAAAAAAATCTGTATTCTGCAACAATACTCTGGACTAAGAGTTTATTACTTCTAACAGCTTGGCACAGAACTGGATCCTGAAAATTTCCTTCAACACACCGAGTTCAAAAAATCAGTGACAAAACCGAGGTCTTTCACACTACAGCTCAGTGCATTTTTGGTTCATGGGAAATACATAATGCATTTGTTTGACACTGCATATGAGTCAGAACTACTTTCAAAGTGCAGATAATACAATAAAAGTTTCCATGATACATACATATTGAAAATAAACATTTCAAAAGATGTTTCATTTTCTTTAATGGCATTTTCAACTGGTTACAAACAAAGAGACTTTTCTCAAACAAAGAGAATTCCGTTAATATATTTCAGAAGAGGCACAAGACCACAAGCTACAAACCATTGGTTGCAAGCACTGAAGCCTCACAGGAGCGCACATAAATATATATGCGTGTGTGTGTGTGTATATATATATACAAAAAATGTTCACAGTCTAGTTTTCTTTTGTCTGTATATTTCAAGAGGCCCAAGATGCTGGATGATTAACACCCACACATGGAATGTTTTCTTGATCTGAAATCACATGCTTGCAGAGTGCTAGCAACCAACTACAAAACATGTTTTATTTTCCAGTAGTTCATGGAAAAGGTGGACAAAATAGATAGGTTAATCATGTTCTCAGAAGTTAGTCCCAAGCCAATAAGTGGTGCTGACATGATCATCCTGTCCCAGCAGAGTCACCTCTATATCCCAAAGCACTTCCTAAGGGTACGTTCCTGATTTGTGGGAACCGGGCGTGGTCCGGAATCCCATCCCGGTTCCGGGGAGGACCATGCACTCTCGGCAGGCTTTCTGTACTAGCACCCAACAAGACCCAAATTATATATTGGAGAAACCATACCCAATTGGCCCGCCAAAAGAGGGGAATACAGCAATTAGACCCAAATTGTGATAGCGAAATTGTTAATTGGTCATTGTCTAAAAAGGTCGCTGCATCATTTTTCCTGCCTGGAGTGGCAGCAGCAAAAGCCCTGGGTGAACTTACCCACCTTGAGTGCTGGGTTGGAAAGCATGCTAACCTAACATCGAGTGCCCTCTCTCAATTACTTGAGGA
>VZRR01007149.1:657304-779427 GCA_013398015.1 Oreocharis arfaki
GGGAAAGACTTCTTCTCCCATCAGGCAGTACCTGTCTGGTACCTGGTCCCCCACTCCGCCCCTTCCCTCTCCCCATTGGTTGTTGTATCCCTCTGCCTTCCCCCTGCCCCTTGCCCCCAGGTAATTGGTTGCTGGTGCTTTGCCAGCCCCTTTTCTGTTACCCCTTATAAGCTTGTACACGAGGCCTGCACGCCCTCTTTTGCCTCTGGTCCCTTCGGAATAAACCTTTTGGAACCCATGTGGAGAGCCCTCCGAACTCTTTGCCTCTGGTAATGCATGAGCTATCCTGGCCTGGGTGCGGGGCTGTGTCTCGGTGCCATCCATCGGCACGGGGGCTGGAAGTCGGCCGGCGAGGTGCCGAGCTGCACCCCCAGGGCATCCCTTGCAGGGGATGCTTTTGGGTTAACGCGGAGATTTCAGCCACCCCACAGCACCCCGTATCAAATAAGTACACCCCTATTTTAAACACACACCTGCATTCAGCGTGACCAAAATGGAATCTCTTGAGACTGCCCAAGATGAAAAATGATCCAACAAACCTTTGCCTCCTCTATACACATTCCTATACCACCTCATGCTATCAAAAGACCAGGGGCTTCAGTGTCCACGTAATTTTCCTACTGAGGCAACTCATGACAGGCTAACATCCCTAAAATACATGGTGAGAGAGGAACTGGAGGCTTTGCAGAGAGAGGTGACATCATTCAATGAGTTTAGCTTTAGAGACATTATTCTAGAGGTAGCAAACACAAGTCAGTGAGAGCTACTCTCTGGTGACTGAAAATTTCATACCTGTACAAGCTCTGGGCCCTTGATTTACAACAGGCTGTTAAGGGCACTGAGCCACATCTCAAAGATGCACACCCTCCCTCAAATCCCTACCCAGAAAACATGCTTCTAAACATACATCTCAGAGAAAACAGGCCATGCTGTTCTCATGCATATGGAACCACTACAAATCTATTTTCCCTCATTCTTTCCTTCGTACATCCCCAGCAAACCCCTTTCCCAGTAGTCAACATTTCATTGCAGATCTTGGATTGAATGAAAAAGCTTCCTTCAACCCCCAGTAAAGGAAGATCTCCTACACTCATTGACTAAGGAAGTTGGCACTCGGGAAGCTCATCACTCAAACTTGTGATACCACATTAGTGGTGATACCAGCTTTTGACCTGCTTGCAGAAAATGTCCCAGATGAAGTATAAATTTGCAGCCCAAACAAGCAATGCAAATCCCAAAAGACAGTAGCAGGTGGCTGAACAGTAACAAACCATGGCTAAGCAGTAACTCCTGGTAGAGGCTTCCCTGTATGCTCTGCTGATGTCCTCCTTCAGAGACACAAGGAGGACTGCATGCTCCTCTACCCTTGTTATTTTAGAAATGCTCTGATGATCATGCCAAGGTCAGGATTTTGACCTAGGGAAATCCTCCAACACCAGTGCAACAAGCACAGTAGGAGCACAGCTAGTAAATCAATCTGCTTCACAACTGTAAATTGTATCATTGTCCTGGAAGCTGTGAGCTAAATAAATACACTAAAGCTGTGGGAAAAAAAAAAAAACCAACCAAAAACGAAAAACTCAAAACAAAAACCATACCAAACCAAACAAAAAAGAAAACAAGAAAAAAACCCAAAAAACCTACGGGACAAGGGACGATGTACATGGTCAAACTGTCCCTGTCAGGCTGCTGTCATGTTCCTGAGGTCTATTCTCAGTGAAAGGCAGGATTACTAGCTGGGTTATCACCATATAGGCTTTAACTTTTGGTCAGCCCTGAACTGGTCAGGCAGTCAGAACAGATGATCTTTGTACGTCCTTTACAACAGAATGCTTCTATTCTATTCTATATGACCATATTTTACCCATGATTGATCTCCTTAATACCTGTTTATATAAATATAAATACCTATTTCTGCCAAATTTACTAAGCTTTTGACTTCAACAACTTTATCATTCTCTAAATATCTGCTGTTTCAGAAGAGCTAATAATGCCTAAAGAAATGAACTTTAAAAGCATTTATTTATTTGACAGGTTTCATAATAGCACAATATTCTTGTGAAAAACTGCATGGATCTGAGGTGTTAGATAGCCACATTGGGATTAGCATTTACACTTCTGCATACAAATAAGGTGGCGGGGGTCCATGATGCTAAGATTTGGACTAGCCTTGTTTTTCATGAACTGACTATTTTCAACATTTTCTAATAAATGAAAGAGAATTTTCAAATATAAGTACAACAAAATTGCAATTAAAATCAAAACAAAATAGGATGTTTCTCACAAAACATGTAAAAGCATCTTGGAAACTTCTTGTTGTAGGTGGTTGTGTGCAAAGAGCAGCAGGACATGGCTACAGAGGAAAAAATTCGCAGTAGTTATTACACAGAAAGGCATCACCATTGGCTTAGAAAGACACAATTTGCTGGAGGCAAGGATAGTACTAAGAGGTGCTATCTGTACATAACTGTCCTCATTTCATACTCTGACCCCAGAAACAGGCAGGGTCACAGAAGAGATATTCTGTTAAATTCACCTTTGTTTTGATTTGGCATGAATCCTCTCTTTTTTAATCAACATGTATAAACATCCACACTGATAGAATTCTTCCTTCTATCCCCAAATTATCATGTATGCTTTCATCAAATCCAACAAAGTCCATGCTCTCCTGTGTGTCCCAAAGGTCACCACACTTAACACAGGGAACTCCATAAAAAACATATTCTTACCAAACTGTGAGGTGTAAGAGATATATCTGATGAAGAATGTTTAGAGGAAAAACAGTTGCATATAGAAACTCTAAAGAAAGCCTAAAAGAAAATGGGAAACTTCCTAAAAGTTGTTATTTGTTCAAAGGGAAAACAGCCAGAGCTACTCTAGGCTTTCTTGTCCTATAGTTCCGGATATTTCAGTAAATCCTAAGCAAGATAAATACTTGTAGAACAGTTTTCTTCATTATTATGCAGAATTAGATTAAATGTCTTTCTATGATGTAGAAACAGGTGACATTTCCAGGGCTGCTGCTTCCTTTTTTTTTTTTTAAATACATTCACACATGTATGTATATTCACCTATCAAGTAATTATGTGATCAATTGGGAAAACACATATATGCTATCAAGTTTTGATAAGATTTAGTTTACTTTTAGTGTTGCATACACAAAAAGCCAAGTGGTTTTATGCACTCTATTAATTAAGAGAGCAGGAGGCAAAAGAATGAAAATTATGTAGGAAGAAGGCAAAAATTCCCTCATACCTAAATACTGGAATAGTTTACTATTATTTACCACTCTAATCAATAAATATGAAAATAAACCACACATAGTTCTATCTAAAATCAGAATCTTAAGGCTTTACAACATGACAACATTTTGCCTAATTGTTCCCTACTCAGAAAATATAAAGTAGCTCTCAAGAAGAAAATCTTTAGCATATCTGAATATTTTTCTTTTTGAAGGAAATAAGCCTCTCATCCCACGACAGCAAGACCCCATTACAGAATGTGCTAATTGGCTGCACCCCTTGGGAGCTCAGCGCACTCCACCTTTTATTTCAAGGCTGACACTGCACCTTATTGTGAGGTTATCACATTAGTCAGTCCCTGTTGTGAAACACCATGTGTGAAACTGGAATGTAAGTGCAAAATGACCGAGATTCACTCTGACTTCAGTGTCAGCACAAGGTTCCTGTCACATGCCACCGAGTGCATGTGATGTGTCTTTGCCCACCTTACTTATACAAGTATCATCAAAACTCTTCAGTTTGGATGCTGCCATCACTTTACGAATGCCTGTTGCTACTTCTTTCATGTTAAAAAGTGACTACATCTTAGCACAAGACAAGTTATCATCTGTTTGTATTAGAATTTTCTTTATCAGCTTTAGGAAAGCTGACAAAACCCCTGCAACAGATCATAATTTTCACATAGTGTGCATATTTGAGTACAGTGAATAAACTGTAGATAAATGCTCATTGAAGGGTATTCCTGTGCTAACAGAGGCTGGCCAAGCTGTCATTTTGAAAGATGCGTAAAAAGATGGTTGGAGAAAATCAGGAAGGCCACAATTTTGTTGTCCATCTACAAACTATTGTAGAATGACTAGAGTAAACAACAATAAACCTTGAGTTTCTTCACTGTAACAGCTTAATGAGAAAGAACTGAATTATCCACACACATCCAAAAACACCTAAAAGAATGAAAAACCAGTGTCCCTACTCCCTCAACATATGAAATGCCAGCCAGCTCCATGTGTGAAGCCTGAGCATAAGCTGAACAGCATCAGTTCTACACGCATTGAACCACCCAAGTGGTGCAATGAGACATCTGATTCTTGATTCATAGTGTTACATCAGTAATCACAAACACATGTATTAATTATATACAACTTTTCTGAAAAACCTCTAACAAATATTTTTTATCAAATACTGAGGCATTCCTTCTTTCTTTTGCTGCATGCATATACATTCCCTTTTCATCAAACCAAAATATTTGGGGCAAAATGCTGTTTTTTAATACCTAGGCAATCTACCTAATAGTATAAAAGCTATACACATAGAAAGAAACCAAACAAACCCAAACCCCTACAACTTGAATTTGCATCTCACATTCTACTGACAGTTCTATCATATTATAAGCCTCAAATATATCTGTTGCTTTTCAATGCAGGACACTGAAAATAACCCCAATCTACATAACCAATGTTAGAAGCCAAACTAAATGCACATTCATTGTTCACTCTTCCACAGGCTTCTGAAATTCCAGAATGTTGAAATCTGGCACAGAAATAAACTTTTGCTCTGAATCATATCAGTTAAAATTATGAAAAAACCTAACATTGACAAAATCTTTCATGAAATCTAATTTATTAATAACTGATTAGTACCCACTCTGATTGAAAATGTGGCTACCTCTAATGAAAACCTTGTCCAATACTTGCACAATGCCACTGTAGGGGTGACATTCATGAAAAACCCCAGATAAAAATCAGAGCATTGACATCAGAAATGGATGCAGCCGTAGAAGTATTTTAGATTTTTATTTTTCAAACTACCTTTTCATTCCATAAGGAGGGGTGTTTAAAACTTCAGATACTTTATTGTATTAAAACAGAGAGAGGAATATAAATAAGTATATATCTATCAGCCACAGTCTTGGGAACAAGAGGAAAATGAGGCAGCTGAACGCATTCTCAGGTCAGTGGATATATCAGGCATTACCAGCCCTTAGATCCTGGTTCAGTTCATAACAACTCAGAGTTTCTACTTCCTAAGCTGTAATGACATTTCTGATATTGTTCTCCAAATTGTCCTTCTGAATTCAGGGTTCACTACTTTTTATGAAAAAGTAGAACTCTATTTTTTGCAGAAAAAAGTGCCTGCATTTAAAATCCCACTTCAGAGTGCCTATGTGCTTAAATTTGTGCAAAATACCTTTACGGCTTAACACCATGTATAGCTTTTATTGTGCTACTTAATTTCTCAACTTTTTTTTTATTTTTTACAGAAACTTTTTATAACAATCAAAATTTTATCGCTTTCATGAGTGAAAATGATTTTTTTTTCAACCTGGAAATGAAACTCGAGATAATTTTAGTAAGGAGGTAATATAAAAGTGAGTCTTTATTTGGAGGCCTCCAGGGGCAGTTATGGAGAAGGCCCACAAAAGCCCTCTCCTCACAGGGGTACGCACAGTTTTATAAGTTCAGTAAATTAGCATAATTGACAAAAAACACCCATCAGGAGCACAAATGGTGATGCAATTACCCCCGAGTCAAGCCCCTTCTAAGTCTTCCCCCACTGCGGATAGGACTGTACTTTGTTGACGAAAATGTGTCTGAAGAAGTGTTTTTTAATCTTGGTAGCCAGAGAGAACCAAGATAGGATAGGGGCCCTTGGAATATGTTTTGTCTTTCTGCCTAGGGAAAGGGCATGGAAAAGTACTGGGAAAACTAGCTAGGACACAATGATAGGCTACAGGGCTCTGAATATGTGTACAAAGAATATAGAGAATACACAAAAGAAAAAAGACAGACATCAAAACGGCATCAAGTGTATTTTATCTACTCTGATTTTGTATTATAAGCATTTCACCTAATATTTCCTTCTTTTTTTATTATCCTTCTACAAATTCAAAAAAGTTATTTTCGGGATTAGAGTTATTTTGGAGATTATTTTAAGTGATTACATTGATGCGCATTCCCTTTCTCAGAATAATGATTATTTGCTAGACTTGACTGCAAGCCTGTAACAACATTTGATCTTTCATGATCTCATAAAATTTATACTGATTTTTGCATATAGCTTCTATGTAAAAGCATTAATAAACATATTTGTAAATCCCAGATCAGCCATTTTCTTTTTGTATTTAAGAAGGATATTTCTTTCACTGATTTTTTTTTCTGAGTGAACTTGGCAACATAAAAGTTGCATAACAAGTGAGGAGAAAACAGTTACAAAATTGGTATCTAAAAAGAAATAATAAATAGACTGAATAAATTAGCAGATTGTTATACCTGAAGAAGAGTTTCTTTGGATTAAACAGGAGTTTTGTCTATAAATCTGTGTTTTTCCATTAAGTTCCCATGTCAAAGAATCATATGTGGGGAAAAGGGGGGGAAATTATTAACAGTTCTGATGTATTTGGTTTCTGAAAGAAAAAGAAAATCAACTGGAATGAGATTTCTACTATAGAAAAAATATTGGCCATATTAAGAAGAAACGCTTCATGAACATGTTTTGACAGTAAAACAGGGACTAATGAGATTGTAATTAGCAACAGCCAAAGAATGTTGGAGCAACAGAAAGGATTTCTGAAGTTATTAGTGTATTACTTAATTAGTGGCTTCTGTGAACCATAAAAAATGTTGATACTTAATCTACACAAGAAGAATTTAAATGATAAGTCTAAGTGAATCTGCTGATTTGTTTACAGCATTACTTAAGCCTATTTAAAAAAGAATTTTGTACAACTGTAGTGAGGAAACCATAAAGAAAATCAGGTGTGTTTAACTGAAGTTTCATGCCCATTATACAGCCTTGAAGACAAAATATAAATCTAAGATTTTAAAAATTAATCATCTGAAGCAAAAGGTATCATGAGATACATAAAGGAAAACCATGACAGGAAACAGTCGTGATAACATTCGTTACAATGAAAATACCAGGGATCAAAAATAATCCTTTTCTATGGAATTCATCTATATCTTGACATTCATGAAAGACTTGGGAACTTTGTGTAATGGGGTTATGCTTATACTGCTACAGTTTTTTAGAGGGTTTGTTCAGAAGGCACAGAAAGGAGAAAGAACTTTTACAGGCTACTTTGAATGTAAGAAGGATGAGCTACTACTCCTCACATTTGCACTATGAGCAGTAGCAGGGGATTGTGGTTAAACTGCAGCATCAACCAGCTTAGATTTTAGGCGGAAAAAAATCTTGCAAAAAAGGAAAAGAAGTAGTGAAATACTTCATCTCATGATGTCACAAGACTCTCAACTCTGGAATTCCTCAAAAACGAGGGAAGACAAACAACCTTCGGGATGCCCATGGTCAGATTAGAACACAAACTCACTCTCAACATCATGATTCCATGTCTATGCAGTGTAAAATTTCTGTGTAAAATGTAATTCCTGTCATCATGTGATTCAACGAGTTTAGATGAAATTCATCAAGGGAGAAATGCTGGGAAGGCAAGTAGCTAAGGCAATACTGATACAAGCATGGGGATCAAGGAAGGGATCAGAACCATGCAATTGAAACAGCAGTGGATGAGTTAGTTTACCAGGGAGCAGAGCTTAAATCATCCTGAGAAATAAATGAGGAAATGCAAAAGGTATTTGGAAAGTGCCAGAGTGAGAAGGGCCAGAAGTGAGAGGTGCTGTTCAGCACAGCTGTGATGGATGATGCTGAAGCTGTTGAGCAGATGAAAACACAGAGAGGAACAGAGAAGAGAGAACGTGTCAGAGAACTGCCTTGTGACAAATGCACTGCACTGAACCAGCCTCTTCAACACTCTCTAATTGCTAATGTCATCTTCCTTTCAAAAAGGGCTTTCTCCTTTGATAAGCTGGGCAGTGATACTCTGATGTGCAGAGACTCTCTAGGCCTTTGCACAAGGGGAAGGAGACAGGCACACAATAGAGCAGAGAGTAAGTGCAGATATATTTGTCAAGGGATTTCTTCGTGGTGCTATGGCTTAGCCTATATGGAAGATGTAAATGGAGAAAAGCAAATGGAGTCACTTGGAAAAAGTGCTGCTGACAGCAGCACCAGTCATACTGGTATTCTTGTCGTCTGAGTGGGTAGGGTAGCACTCAGCAAAGCAGTGACAAAAGATGTAGTGGGGAGCACAGTTTTTGTTTCAAAGCAGTCACAGGAGCTGGGAGCCTCTCTAACCTGACAACCCTCTCAAAATCCACTAAATACGGAATCTGATGTATTTATACAACATTTAAATGAAAATTTGTTGCTTCTAGTTAAGGTAAGCACAGATTTGCTTGACATCCAAAAGAATTCTTTTTTCAATCTGTAACAAGGGGGTAACAGAGCTGAAAACAAGCTTATTTGTGTCATCATTCTAACTCTCTTGTGCTTCTTCCATTTTACGATCGATATGGTTATTTCTTCAACACACACATTCCACAGTCAAGGGTTCAACAGCCTCACAGCTCAGATGCTGTTTGGGACCAGCAGAATGCATGTGCAGCATGAAGCATACCCAAGAAAAGGCAAACAAACAAGACTGGCCCAAAGAACAGAACATGTCTCTCCTAGATAATTTGCTGTTACAGTCACATCTTCTATAGGTATGTATATTCAAGCCAGAGAGATAATCAAATTTACCTCTTTTTTTACAGAGCAGTTTGTACAGCACTGCAATATAGATAAAATTTTCTGGCTTTGGTCTTTTTTTGCCAACGACTTTCTAAAATAAGAATTCCAGGAATTCCAAAAAACACAAACTTCTGCTGCTTTAGGTAAATACTACATGTATTCTCTTAAAGAAATGCCTTTCATTTGTTCTAAAAGATTTCTGAAATTCACTATGTTTTCTTAAAAGAATTAGGCTTTTTACCCTAACTGCTTCTACTGCTATGAAAACTGGAAACTTGTTTCCAAGTCTTCCTCTCCACTGCTGTTTATTACCATACATACATACACGTATGTACATATATACACACACACCTATATATATGTATTTTTCCATCTTCAGTCTATCTGTTCATGCACTATTAACTGTTTCTTTTCACACAAATTGTTCTGATCTTTTTCTTTCTAAATGTGTTCGAGGATAACATGAAACATTTGCTTTAAAGTTTCACTTTCTGATTGAGCAAAGTAGCCTCATTTATGCCCTCCCTGCAAGGCAGGCTGAACATCTCCTTGATGCTCACAAGTACATGTTTTATGTACCAGTCTTGGATATTGAGTGGTTTCTCCTGGTTTCCTTTACGAAGAAAGAGCCTGATTAATACGACTACATAGCCACACAAAATAGAAACATTTTAACCACCATTTTAAAGTCACATTTTCAATGGCTACATGGAACCTTCAAACCAGATTCCCAGCATTTTGTTCCTCCAGCCATGATCCTGAATTTGGCAGCAATGAAACAAAATTCCAGATACACTGTATATTCAGAAATTATTCAATGTATAGGAATTTTTTTTATATGAATTTTTCACTACACTTCAAATTTTCCCTTCCTTGAATAGGCAAAACCTCAAGCATTATTCTTTCGCAGTAGCAACATTTAATTTTGTTAACTTTTTTTTTTCCTCCAAACATCAGAATATTGATGGTGAAATCAATCTAAGTATCAGATGTGATATCTGATTAGATGTTAAAATGTCATAGCTGTGCTACGAAAGTTTTTATTTTGAGAGCTTCACAATTTAGTCATCGTGTATTGGAAAAAAAATTTCAAATCACTGGACATGCCATCATTTTTCAAATCTTACGGTGACTTACTCAATTCAAAACCATACACAATGTCAGTCATATCACAGTATCATCATATCCTGAAGGCTAAATAAAGGAAAAGCAAAAATGCTTCTTTACACATAACATTCTTTTCTGGCATTTCTTTATGCATTAAATATTGTTACTTTCATTTACTGCTAGCTTTTTGAGATCCCAGCTTAAATCTTTGAGAAAAATATTCTGTGATTCATGTGGCAATGAAAATGCAGATCTTCGATGGTTTACAAGCACTACCAAAAATGTGGAAAACTGTAGTTGTATCATAGTTAAAAATGCTGGATTTGGGAGCAAAGAAGGGTAAACAAGGGAGTGAGTCATATATCAGATAACACTGTTGGTGCAGCTTTCACATAAACAGTAATGCTGTGATCACTCTTGAGCTGTGCACGTGTCAGCCTTGTGTTCAGAAAGCACATATGCATTTTTTCTAACCAAAGAAAAATCTAAACTCAGCAACAGCCTTCATGGATTTTTTATATTAAACAATGCTTCAGAGCTCTAGGACAGTACTGAATCTGCACAAGAGGCTATGTTGAGTGTATGCAATCTAGAGAGACTTCTATTACCAGAAAATGTAATCCATAATATGACTGTCACATTTTGATTTGACAATCTGACTCTATCCCAAAGGCTATGCTCACTGCACTTGCAACACAAGTCCAATCAAATCTGTACCAGGCTAAAAAGTAATCACCTTCTGTGAAGACCATTAGCAGATTAAGCCCCGGATAAAAAAGGAAAAAAAAGTTACATGCATTTATCAAAGGGCAGAAAACCAATAGCTTGCACATAAGCCATCATTTCAATTGTATTTAGGTAAGTGATTAGTCTTCCTCTTATCACTATCATTTGATTATTTGACTTGATTGTGGCCATACTGTGACCCAGATACAGTAGATACATCAACAACCAGATCAAGTCTGATTCCAGCTGCAGGCTTTTTATGTCTACTGATATATTAGGCATGACTGATGGTAGCTCTTTTGGTTTTACTTACAAATGACTTTATTGAAATTAAGTGCATCTATGAGAAAAGTAAACCAAATTCCAGAAATCATTTTGTTCTACCAACTTTAACATTCAAAAGGAAAATGGATTTTGTGAGTGAACATTCATAGTAAGGATTCAAATACATACTGCTGGCATACTTTCAAAGGCTGCGGCATTCTGAAACGATGTATTTCAGGACTGGGTTAGGAACAAAAAACTGTTATGTTACTAATAACTTGATACCAAATTTGGATATTCTGGAATGAGCAAAACTTGCAGGGCAGATGAAGGGGATGAATATTGCAAGGTTTCCCTGAAGATTTCCACTGTCATTTTGTTCAAGAGAAGCAATGAGGATTTTCCAAATGAAGCAGGCAGTGATTCAGTGCCTAAATCTCTTGATCCTGTGAACTCTTTGAAACGTGAGGCCATCTGCCACAGAAACTTTGTTTCCACCACTTGCAGTATGCACCCATTGCTAACCATGCCCTTTGATTTACATCATGCTATCAGAGCTTTTTCCTGCCGTTACTATGAAAATCAGAAAGATACAGTTCTTGATTAATCAACTTGAAACCATGAAGTAAGAAACTATCCTCCTCTCTCCTACTGTACTTTTACAGATGCCTTATATTCCTTGGAGACCTTCTTTCACCCTCTAGTGTGTATGGCAAACTTTCATTTATCTAATTCTTTACAAGACCATAACTTTTCTCCAGTGAGATTGTTGATGAGAAAAATCTTTTCTTTTACATGCTTTTTTTTGGCACCTGGCACAAAGTTGGCTTTGACTTTGCCTTTTTTTTTTTTTTGTACAGTCAGCATACTTACTCCATAGGCAACCAAAACCTATTTATGCCTTCTTCTAGGGCAGTTATTGTTACTGACTTCCACCCCCCCCAGTCCTGTAAAATAAGTATCTTTTAATGTTTTCACTAGTAAGAGCCTCAGGACCTTGCTCATGCCATGCCCATTGACTTTGGCTGTTACAAGACAGTAAGAGTCAGTAGATAGAAAGGTATTCATTTCTGTATTTTTTCTAGACTCTATCAACTAGACTAATTGAGTCTCATTGATATGGATGATGTGTTTGGAGTCCCTTTTATGGGTTTGTACCATTTTTTAGAGTGCTAAGGTTATGAACATCTAAATGCTTTCCACCCATTCATATCTTCAGCTCTCATTAAGGATCTGGCTGTGTCCCAGCCTCTAAATGTATAAATCATAGACTTACAGGGTTGGTGAAGTCTATCACATAAACTGTGTATTTGTTTTGTATTGTCGTTACCTCTGGGACACCTAAGTTAGGCTGTGTTTGGATAGGCATTTAGACTGTGGGAAAAAAGGACATTGTGACATCTCAGAAAAAGAGCTGTACGGACCAGTTTGTTCAGGAGCTGTAGCCAGTGTCCAGCCCTTCACCCTGCCAAGTAGTTCAGACACAGCTACATTTCTGCCAGGAGTATTCTTGTCTCATGATTCACATCTCCAGTTTGGGTAGCAGCTGAAGCATACACGAATGCCCACATGCAGCTATAATTAATACTTAGCACAGGAGATACAGAAATTCAAAGAAATGTCTACACTTAACACTTGCCTTTGTCTCTGATCCATTATTTCTCTAAAGCACTTTCCACAATGAGCTCAGGAACCCCAGACACTCTCTTTGGTTAGCTGCTGGAGCCACCCATGTCACAACCACTACTTCCTTGGTGTATTAAAGGATTTGTCTGATCCTTCTCAGAGCCTCCTGTACTCCTTTGCTGACCTGAGTGTTTGCTCCTCTCACAATTCCTTCTTAAAATACAGTTTTGATCATTTCATCCTATTTTCCAGATTATACAATTGCAGCTCACTGCAGAAAAGTCAGGGTAAGCAGGCTTTGGAACAGAGTTGTGTCACAAATGACACCTGAATGGATAAACTACTAGTATCTGACAGACACACAACAACACTTTTATTAATTCATGCCAGGCTTTCTACACCTTAAAAATTTTAGTCCAAAAGCAAGACATAACACATATTGCAAATCATTTACTTCAAATATTTAACAGAAAGAACAATCAGTAAATCCAATGCAAGGAAAAGTTCCAAGCCCTCAGAAAAGCAGCTTTGTTGCAGGACACAAATAAGATCAGAAATTAAATTTAGGAAACCAAACAAAACCCATGACAAAATAAACAAAAAAAACCAGACCCCATACCCATGGTTCAGGTTGAATGTTCAAGAAGATCCAAAAATCTCAAATTCTGCAGTGGGCTGACACAGCAGAGAACTAGCCATTACATCATCCAAGTGACGTATATGACGTCTAGAGCCGGCTTCTGGAACTGTCAGTAACAAGGAGCAGGCTGTAGCAAAGAAGGCTGAGGGCCACCTTTTTAATTGGAATCATCCAAAGGACTCTTAGGTCCCAAAATCACCCAGCAACCCATTATCATTTCCTATTCTTGGAGCATCTCCGTCCTTCAAGGTATGAAATACATCTTTCAGCTCTGCTGCACAGACATTCTCATTTACTTTGTGTAGAGTCGAAATTATTGTTCACTGTTGCTCAAAGTTCTTAATATTAAGATGCTGCTTAGATTGAAAATTCATGGTAATCATGTAGATGCACACATAAACTGATAAATCAGTGTTAATTGCTACTTCAATACTCATTATCAATGTGGAGAACTCCAACCTTGACATTGCCAGTTTTCTGATGCCTAAATGTGGCTTATAATTAGGGATCACATTCCATGTGTATGTAGCTCTTAAGGAAAAGGTTACACAGTCTCACTGTTACTCTCTGCAATTAACTAAAACATTGAGATAAGAATTCTACTTAGTCTAAGATGAACCAGCTGACTGTCAACAAAATTCTTGCCTGAACATCACCAAAGTGTTTCCTTGGTCCTCAAAGGACATCAGTTGTTTCTAAAAAAAAATTTAACATAAATGATCACTTTTAGATTGAGATTGGTGAGATGGAAAAAAGAACGACTGTGGCTAAGGAAGAACAAATGATAGCCAGAGAAGCACATTCACTTACATCTTTATTTATGTCCGATATATATACAGCATTTCTAGACTGCTTGATCAGACAATACTGCTGCTCACAAAGTCACCAAATGTTTGATGAAAAAGAATATTTTATACCTGCACATACATGCAGCTCTGAGACCAGGGATGAATATGTGAAACATGCCTTTATAATTATTTTTAAATTATTACTTTCCTATCACAGCTTCAGCTATGAAATAGATCATTTGTGGCTTAACCATGATGCCACTTGGATTCGTTCCAAGTTAAAGTTGCATGACAGAGGTTAAAATTATAAAAGCTAAAGGTTTAATTATTAGAAAAAACCAGAAAGCAGTGGTTATTAATGGAAAAACATATAATAGATACACTTTATGGGCAACAAATACTAGATAACTCTATCCATCTTGTACCCCACCTGCTAGTAAATCTTCCAAACCTCTGATAAAGAGTTGCTCTCAAATATGGAGATTTTCCTCTTCTCACACGTCTTCAAAAATTAGATGACCCAAGGTCAATTACGGGTGTTAGTCAGTACTGAGCCAAAGTCCTATTTATAGTACAATATATCATAATTTTTCAGTGTCAAAAAAGTTGTTACTGTCATTTGATTAGCCGAATCCATTTCAATCTGAAAATGCCTCTGGCTTCAATATTCTGACAATGTTGTCATCTCACTGAACTCTAAACAATACAAGCAATGACCCCTGAAAGAAAAGGCAGTTTAAGTTGTGTGTGTGATTTAAGGGAGAACAAAGCCAAGCAGATAGCATATACGTACAATTAAAATTACCAGACTAACTTTGTTTGCATGTTAACAAATACCAAGGCTTTCAGACTGTAGGTATCAGAAATACAAGTCTCTTAGCAGCAATGTATTCGTGATACATTATGCTGCAACATATCATTTATTTCACAGCAAGGAATCTGTTTCAGTGAATTTCATGTGTACAGCTCTATTAAAATTCAGGTTTAGAACCATTCCCAGGGCACACCAGAAAGGAGGTGTACAGGCTTCAGCTCTCACTATAAGGTACAGTGGAGGACACAAAGGTAGCTACTTTCAGAAATTGGTTAACCACCACCATACCCTTGCCTTCCAAGCCCATTTGCTTACCTTTTGTGGCCTTCCCTTCTCTGGGATTTCAAAGGAAGACCAACTTACCTAATGTGACAGTTGTATCTAAACAATAGCCACATAACTCAGCTTTTCCAGCAATAGGATCACATCAAGTTTGTTTAGTACACTGATAAATAGCAATGGTAATTGGACTGAAATAAAATAGCAGCAGATGTGGCGTGTGTTAATCCACAGTTTTTCTGAAACTCAGGTGCTTGTTTCAAAGCATCACAAGTAAAAATTCACTCTATCACTGGAGTTCAGTTTTCAACTATTTTGGTTTTTAGCCAAAATAATGAGGGAGAAAGGCTGAATTTCTTTTCTCCAAGAAAATGTAGTGATGAGGCACTCTCTCAGATACATGGCATCTCGCAACACTTGCAAGTTATACACTAAAAGAACTGCAAAGCATTTTTCAGCCTACAGCAATTCCCAAGAATCTGATCCATGCATATTTGGATAACTTTTGGAGTCCTGCCAGACTGACAGCTACAGTTAAAGGAGGCCAAGACTGATATGTTAAATAGCACCATGATTACTTTTTATCTTCTTTATCTGGGATAGATGCAGAATCAGCCCAGCTGTAAGTCAAGCATGACTTTTAAGTCACTGACCAGAAAAAGAACATGCTTGAGTCTGCTCCTTCTTTTCAACTTGAAAGACTTTAAGCTTCTATACCAAACATTATCAATAGCAACTAGAAAGACAATTCATTAATTTTTTTTTCAGTCAGCTGAAAATAGCAACAGTCACACAGGCGCAATTTTTCCTGAAGCATTAGTAGAATATTAGTGGATTTTATAAGAGTGGAAGAATGTTTTTAAGTCAACAGCAGCCCCTTTGTCAAAAAACCGAACACAATATAAAAAAGTGAGTACTTAACAGCATGCATGTGGTGGCTGCACAGAATGCACTATCATGAATGGGATGGGAAAGATGATTCTCTAATTGAGACAGGACAGTAGATCATCCTCTTCCCTAAAAACAGAACTAACTCTGGCATATACAGTGAGGTTTATGCCCACTGTCCTCCAAGTGAAAACCTTAAGTTTGAAATCATTGTCAAAATCTGTAGAGCAGACTAGTCTTTTCATTTTTTACAAGACAGATTAATATTGCACTGAGTTTTTAAATCAAAGCTACAGCAGACTCTGTCACTTTCCCCCTATATATAAAAACAACCATCCTTTGTCTTTTATTCACATTGCATTGCAAAATACAGCTTTGTTTTGGTGTTGGGAGATTGGAAGGTGAAATAGAGGTCACCCAGTTCCCCGAGGTCAGCCAGCACTAATAACAGCAGCCTCTGGAGAATGCCAGCAGTGTCCCGTTTCTCAACAGGGTCAAGCAACTGCTGTAATCATCCAATGAGAGACTAATAAGACAATTCACAAGTCTTTTTTCTTCAGGGGTAAAGGACACACATCCATACTGTTCCAATGGTTTTAAAATCTTGTGAACAATTTTTTGTTCACAGAAAGAGATTTAAAAATATGGAAAATATGTACAGTAACTTCAGTAACAACCACTTGGAAGCAGTATTTTTTGATTTTCAATTGAGGTCAACTAATAATTATTAAGGACAGATAACATATAATGAAATCTGTGCACCTTAGCCTTAATTCAACGTGAGGGAGTAAAAAAGAAAATCAATGAAATATGTTAATTCATTTATTAAAACTATGCATATGATCTTGCCCTATCCAGAATCTTGCTTACCTCCATGACATGTAGACCCTGGCCCTGCACACCACACAGCCTCTCCTTCCTCACCTCTCTGGCAGATCCTCTTGAGCCAGCCTCTTCCTTCCCAGGGCTTTTCCCAGCTCCGTTTTCCCAAATCTTAGTGCAACATCCACACCTAAACTGTAGACTCCCTTACTCCTCCCAACACATTTTCCCTTCAGCCTGACCCTAATTTCATCCCATATTTGCCTCCCTATGCGCATGATATTCAGATACAGACCTATCTTTCCAAACAGCCTTGCACAGACGACTAAACAAACAAAAATAGGGTGTGTCCATGAAGGAAATAGGCAGCTGGAAGCCTGAACTTTGGATATCAGTTAATCCTGCACCCACTTCTAGGCCATTGAGGGTCATGTAACCCATTTCAGTAGAAGTGGGATCAATCAAAATCTCTGCACAAATACATTCTTATCCTAAAGTTTACAAAATTCAGAAAATGCCCAAGTTAGTATCAGTATCACTGGATCTAGAAGTCTGCAACTAAAATTAGAAAAGCTTAAAGAAAATGAATCTATCTTCCTGCCTGTTTGGTTAAGTTACCAAAGTGTTTATTTTGTTAGTGATATTTTACTTTTGTTTTCCAGTGCAGTACCTCTAGTGTGACTACTGCTGAATATGATGTTGGACAGTTACTAAAACACCCACACTTAGATATGAGAATATTGCCAAATTACTTTGCTATATTTTAGTTTAATGTACATGCATATCAGTATGGAATTTACCATCCTGTTACACAAAAATATCCTGCAATGCCAGAATCTGGCAAGAGTACTCTGAAGCAGTGCTGCAGGAATCCTGAGCAGGCATAGACTTTTATGTTGTATGAATTGCAATAAAACCCCCAAGTTTCATTACATCCTTTTATGACAGAGATGTCATATATCACCAGGAGTTATAAGCAGCTGTATGTCAAAACAAGATGCTGGTATTATAGCAAGATGACTTTCAAATTTGGAGAAAAATTGCTTAATTTTCTTTCTCACTTGCAAAGTATTTTGCTTCTTATTTCACCAATTTACTTGAAGCCTATGGAGAGACTTCTGAGCATCTCTGTCAGAAGACAATGACTTTACATTTCTGCTCTGAAGAAATGTATTACATGGTAGAATGAATTATTCCAATCCGCATATGATTATTTGCTCCGTGACAGTGCAACCTTGCAAAGAAGAGATTGTCTTCATCTTTTACTTTTATTTTTTCTGTTCCACGGTAGATAGCAATTCACATTTCTACACTTTCACTCTTTTTAATGCAATGCACTTGTATAAAGAGCAGCAAAGAAAGGTCACGTAAATATGTTAAAATATATCCAAGATGTGCAGATAAAGTGTTTTTGCTCTTCTGTCTCAGATACCTCTTTTGATCATTTTTGTAATGATAAATATAAAAACAGTAGTTTGGGTCCTTTTCAAACAAAATGGTCAGCACAACAGAGAAAACTATGCACCAAGTTTGTGTTTTCTAAACGAAATTCTAAAAGGACCAAACTGTGTTAAATGTGGATAGAATTAACTATATGTGTATTAAAAAATAAAATAATATAACTTAATATATATGTATATTTAAAAAAGAGAGGGAGTTAAGAATTGTCTCCACAATATTAATGATTTTTCAAAAGGAAATCTTATTATTAACACTGTTCTACATTGTTTCCACGTAACCAGAAAACACAAATTCTCTCTGAGACAATACATGCCACAAGGGGACAATACATTATCTGCCTCTGGAGTTCCTACTCGATGCTCACTTAACATGTTAAAAACATATTAAGAAAATGCATTTCAATGCTGTACATCCATATGAGGATATCTAATTCTGAACCCCTGTGACCATTCACTCTAGGGCAAGGTAATGGGCCAGAAACTTCTACTTAAACTCAGCCCTTTAGGACCGACTTTCATGAAGTAAAGGTGATACACACCATCAGCACCTGATCTGCATATTTGCTGATTTTAAATCTTAAATTGCTGTTTGTCTGTCTGCTTTTGGTTGGATAAAGAGAATAAAAAAAGAGAATTAGTGGTATGGCAGGTTGGTATTTTGCGGCTTGAAACGAGGGGCAGGAAGGTGTTGTATATGAGGAACAAACAATTACTTCATTGCTTGGAAATAACTGAAAACTTTTTTGTTGTTTTTTTTTTTAACCTTTGCAATGGAAAGTAGGGGAGCAGAATGGTACTACAGAAATATCCATCCTCTAAAGTATAAACTAAAATGTTCAAAAGATATGCTTTCTTCTTACAGAAGACAGTTTAAAAAAACCTCTCATCAATATATTCTATTATTAAAATTGGGTCATATAGCTACAGAAAATAATACAATAAAATTGAAATACTTTGGCACTATTAGGTCATAAGACTAGACAAGAACTTGCTTTTCATCTCACAGTCACTAGCAGTTTACCACATTTTAAAATTCTGGGACATCAAGCAAAATGAAACAACACTGAAGCAAAACAGATGAATAATTGTCACTACTAGAAACAGTTACCATGGGAAAAAGAGCACTTAACATATATTAATTTTATCATTTTCAATAATGCGAAGTCGACGGTTAACAACAAAGCTTGAGCGATAGATCCTGTAAATGTCTGATTAGAAAAAATCATTCATTGTCAACCTCACTAATAATTTCTTAGTAAATTATATCCTTCTACATATTTTTGAAATTCTTTCATCGTTAGATGAACTGGACAAAATGAGAATTTACATTTCAAGCCCAAATATTCCAGAGAATAATTTCTACCAGATGGCTGAAAGCCTGAGCTATTCTTATTTTACTGCTGGCTTTGGATCAAGATTAACCATTCAGTTTTGAAAACTTGTTTCTGTTTTTCTATACTTGGAACTAAAATAATATTTACACTCACAGCGAACATTTCACAGTTGCTTCTCAGTCTAAACCATCTCTGATTATCAAAACCATGTATAATTGTGACTCAGACATCAAGCTGCAACTGTAAACACGTTACTACCAAATTAAAGGTTCATTACTCACATAATAGAAGACAAGTTGAAGCATTTCATAATGACACAGAATTTCCCTTTTGTCTGTTTTTGATCTTCAATCTATTTTGGCCTGAGGTTAGCTGGCAAACAGATACCATAGATTGATTTCTGTGTATGTGTGTTAATGATTCCCCTCTTCATCCTTTGGTTCCAAATTTTCCTAAATTGGCATTGACTATGATGATATTCAGAAAACAGACTTCATAGAATTGTCACAGCGCTGGTTATAAATAAAATCTAAAGTTCAAAAGAAAAGAGTTCCTAATACTCCAAGGGATTACTGAAATTGATCCTAATACTATTTAAATATGCATAGTTCAACTGGGTTCATCACCTTTCATTCACTGCATTCGCCTTTTGTAAGCATAGAGAAACCTACTGTTCTAGCAAATCCAGATTCTTCTATGAATACTGGATTCTATTTCCCTTGCAAAACCAGACATATTTCACTCTGAAAGACACCAGCCTCGGAAATTTGAGCCTGAAAAGGCTGGCCCCTTTCTATCTTAGGATCAGGCAGTATCACACAGTGATAATGTTTGTTCAGCAAAGAGATTCTTAAGTCATTCCTTGACTTCTGAAAGCGTTTTTTCCTCTTTCAATGTTAACTCAAAAATCACCAGTACAGAAATGACAGGTGTCTAGCAATTAGTGTGGCAGAAGGTCTGTAAGTGAGTGCATATACAGTCAGCCAGAATAAATTTTACTCTTTCCAGCAGTTATGAAGAGTTTACTCTACAGAGCTGCAGATTAATACCAACAGAAGCATGTGGTCCATGCCCAGATACCATAAATCTACATGAACCAAATTACAATCCCAGTGTGAAGCCTTCCCTCAAGCAAAGAACTGCTGCGCTTCACCACAAGTAGTACAGGTGCCTGGCTGCTGGTGGCCAGAGAGCTGTGCCTCTTTCAATATTGCTTTTGCAGCATTTAAAATTTAAAAAAAATTACTACCTGACTGTCTGGATGAATAAGCAGCAAAACATGTGTGTTCCTCTTACACCAGCAGACAAGTCCTTTGTGTTACAGCAACTAGGTCTGTGCTTGGAGATTTTTGAGACATGGGAAGGCAGATTTGATAGGAAATTATCCATCTGAACATAAAGCTTCTTAAACAGCCAACTCCTAAAATTTTTTCCAGAAGCCAATTCTCCTGTACTGTAAGTGAAATAGCAAATAAATTGAACAGAATACTTAAACAGTTGTGATTTAAATCTTGTGTTCCCCTTCAGCCTTAATCAGCTATCTTTTCTCATTTTATATTGAAGGACACAATCTTCTGTCTCCCTATATGTATCATAACATATTTAGGCATTCTAATTTCCAGATTCAATCAGCTCAGGCATATTTACATATTTATTAGGAGAAGAGTTAATACAAATCATTCTCTTTGGATTCTATTGCAAGCTTTTTGGGTAGGAGCAATACAAGTCAAGTGCAGCCATTGCTAAATCACTAATAACCTCCTGAAAGCTTGGGTTTTACTGTTCCAGTTTCATGTGCCAAAATAATTACAACGATAAAATGAAATGGAACTTTATAAATGGGCTTATTATTCTGATTTACAAATGAATAGAAAACCTTTGAATCCACTGTTACATAAATGGAAAAAAATAAAGGATTTTTACTATCATTACTCAAAATCTGAGGAACTTCATTCATTTCTTGAATATAAACCCTGCTCATCCATTTTCATGGACTTGTCAAGAAAACAGAATTATGCAACTGTCACTCAAATTAAATGAAATTAATATATTACCGTCTGCAAGAAAAGCGAATGTTTACCTAGGAAGTTTTTCCTTTTGTAAAGAGACCTGCATGACATTCAAAATATTATTGGAATGATAAGAGAAGTATCATAAAGTATATAATAATAAAGTATAAAAATATTAATATACCTTTCAAAGGAGGTATACAAGAGAAATATTGCCCTAATAATCAAGTGAAAGATTACCCTAATATTCAAGTTCAGTTTAGTGCTGAGTGCTGGATACAGATGTTATATATTGTAGAATTGGCTGAATATACTGAAAAACACAAATTTCCAAAGCAAGGCGTGCTCTATACAAAGCACAGCCCCACAGGTGTAGGCTGTGTATGTCACATCTTTGAAACGCACTCATTTAAATACATTGTCAGCAGCAACAGCAAGATCAAAGAACTGGGTGGGCTGGTTAGTGAAGGATAATATGGCAGCGACTGACACAGTTCAACAACTTCACTGGCTTATTCTTCACAGACAGTAAGGCTTGGGAAGTGTGACAGCCCAAACTGGAGAGTAACAAGCTAGAAAACTACTAAAAGAAAGCGGACATATGAAAACCCATAGAAGTAGGGATTATTTAGGTGTGGGTGCTGAACACAGGCTGCTGTGCCTTTAAGGCCACTGTCTATGATTAAAAAAAAACTGAAAGAGTGTTGGGGCAGTTGAGCTGGCAACGGTAGAAGCCGAGATGCCAGAAACCCCTGGTGCAGGAGACCCCCTGCGCTGGTGGATCAACTCAGACATGTAAATAGCTTCCCCGACTTGGGTTACAGGGAAAGACTACTTCTCCCATCAGGCAGTACCTGTCTGGTACCTGGTCCCCCACTCCACCCCTTCCCTCTCCCCATTGGTTGTTGTATCCCTCTGCCTTCCCCCTGCCCCTTGCCCCCAGGTAATTGGCTGCTGGTGCTTTGCCAGCCCCCATTCTGTGACCCCTTATAAGCTTGTACACGAGGCCTGCTCGGCCTCTTTCGCCTCCGGACCCTTTGGAATAAACCTTTTGGAACCCATGTGGAGAGCCCTCCGAACTCTTTGCCTCTGGTAACACCTGAGCTATCCTGGCCTGGGTGCGGGGCTGTGTCTCGGTGCCATCCATCGGCACGGGGGCTGGAAGTCGGCCTGCGAGGTGCCGAGCTGCACCCCCAGGGCATCCCTTGCAGGGGATGCTTTTGGGTTAACTCGGTGATTTCAGCCACCACACATCACCCGGCATCAGAAGAGAAGAACGTGAGAAATTGTAACAGCTGGGCAGATCCAGGGACGCAGAGGCCTGGCCAGCCCCAGCACAGTCACAGCAAAGGTCATAAAGCACATCTTCTGAGAAATTACTCACAACGACAGGAAGGGTAAGAAGGCAGCATCATAAATGTTCAGAATAGATTTACCAAGGGAAGATCATTCCTGTACATGAGGAGAAAACAGGCAATATAACTTGATTTCAAGAAGACTTATGTTCTCTCCAAGAAGACTTTTTATGTTGACTCCTGCAGTATCCTCATTAACAAGATGAGAACTGGACAGACTTCTAAACAGCTTGAAAACTGTCCGGACTACTGGGCTCAAAGTTTGGCAAACAGTAGCTGAAGTTGCAGCTGGTGTTCACTATAAAGCGCTGCACCCCAGGGACTGATTCTGGCACTCATACTGTTCATACTGCACTGTATTTGCCGTGATATTAAATGAAGAAGACTACTTGACACATTGGATTGCAGTTTCAACTCACAGGCACCTTTAGAAACTTGAGGACCATTCAGTGTGTCACCCACCCTTTCTAGTTTACATAAGTGTACTCAGGCGAGTAACAGCATTCCGTACGTGCAAGTTTCTTTTTTTTTTTAAAGGAATTTTATACAAACTACATACTGTTTGTGTTCATGCATGGAGAATAGCTGTGCTAGTGTTTATGTCATTATCTGATACTACAGAAACGACAAGATTAGATTCCCTACCTCAAACCAGCAACTCAGAATTTAGTAATTTCTACTAAAGTTTTCAGCCAATAAAACCTTTTTCCCAGATCTGTCCCTGATTTATGTATGATTTTAAGCCAACTAAAAGGACATGTTTCTAGTGAGTGAATTGTTTTTATTAGAAAAACCGGTCCTTTCCCGTTCCAAAGAGGCAGCTAAAATCAAAATTTTAATAGAAATAGCCTTCACTTGTGGTTGTTAACCACATTTGAGTTCCACATTGGAAAAGAAGAAAATTATCATAAGTCTATAAACTGTGGTAGCATCCTTTTGCAATCACAGATGAACAGTCACACAATGAAGACAATAAACCAAACCAGACCAACTGGAGAAGGAAGTAACATGTTCTCCAATAGCACAACTAGATATTTCATGTATGCTATGTAGTAGGCACCCAAAAATTTGCAAAAAGTGACAAGATACATCCCAGAAACTGAAGAAGTGTACTGTGATCACAGAATTCCTTATTCCAGTCCTGTGTATGCTACTTTTATACTGTCAGGATGGAACTGAGGTTCCCAAGCAAGCAGTGTCAATGTTACAGAGAAATCCATGTTTTCAAGGACTAACTCTGATTTGATTCCATGGACCAAATTAGGTGTAGGAGACAAATCAACTGCTCTCCCAAACAGCACAGTTCAGCTTAGTTTCACCCAAAGAAATCTAATATGCACCCAGTGATTTCCAGCATGAAGGCACGCATGGCAAATGGAGATCAATGCATAACTCCATGCAAAAAAACCATTCCTGTCCCAAATTAAAACACTAATGCAAATGTGCCTTGGGCACCCTGCAGTACCAGGCCTGGCTTACAGATATTCCTCTTAAGAAACAGAAGTCTTCCAAGTTACCATCCTCAAAATTAAAAGGCTAGGAAATGTTTACAAGAGGACATAGGTAAAATCAAAATTGCTTATAAATTTCTCAGAAAAGCTAAATTTGTCCTATTTAGGCATCTTCTGCCAATTTCACAGGCTTTGCTTGGACTTCTCATTGCAGATGTGGGTATTTTTCAGAAAAATAAAATCAGTGCCAACAAAAACTAGGGCTTTTAAGAAAAAAACAAACCCACATTTTCTTTTACTTTGTCTAAGAAATACAAGAGCCAGATCATTAACTCAAAATTCAATTGCAATTAATTCTCATCACAGAATTACTGCCTCACATTCCATTTTCCCCCTATGTCCATCCAGAAGTGTATACAGCACGCCTGTAATCAAAACCCCCACCACTCCCAAAGCCAAACCAAAAGGTCTAACACCTGAAAGTTCAATCAATTAATCTAGGCAAATTTCCTAGCTAGCAAGAAATGCAAATTTCAGATTTTTAAAAAATTGACACTTTTACAGAGTCATTTGCATTCAAAGTGATTGCAAAGAGTGCTGAAGTTTATTTTTAATAAGGAGTTGTTCTACTCAGTGATTTTTCACCTTCACATCTAAGAAGGAGGAGGTCAGGCTGCAGAAAGGAAACAATTCATTCGAGGTGGCCTTCCTCCTTCTGTTGTCAGCTGCTGAAAAAAAAATAGCAATTTCTTCTTGCTTAATGACTAGGTAAAATGGCAGCATGATCCTGTTCATTCAGGTTCACAGTAAGATGTGCTGCCCAAAACATATTCTTCAGAGAACACAATTTTGTAACATGACTAGTCATTCTTCCTCAGTCAAATCTCCAGCATATACCAGTAAATAATACTTCATGTCTTTTATAATTTGTACAGAATTATGGAATTTCATAATTCATATTACTGCTAGAGATATTTGACTGCTAGATTACTGCTAGTCACATGTTCTGTGACTCGAAACACTAGGGTAACTACATTTATTTACTAGTTCTGATCTGATAATTGCTGTGAAAGCTGACAAATATTTTTATGGATCTGATGGATACAACAGTCAGTAATGAATCATAATGCTAACTGTATAAAGCAATTGAAAGATTAAATTTTATAGCATTAGAATACAATGCTGCATTGACAAGTAGTACATTGCCTATTTTTCTAATGAAGTGGAAATAATTAATCCTTCAAAGCATAGCTCATGTGTCATCCTATTCCTCTTCAAAACATTTTTCATAAATCTCACAAGTTTTTCACTCAATACCAGTCAAATTTGCAAAAATCTCCCTGATAAGTTGTTTGTTCTCTGCAAATGGTGGCCAACAAAGGGGAAGCTCCTCATAGTCATCTAACTGTAATTTGGTCCATTTTTTCCAGCCACAGACCTTATTTGCCTGTTAGGATTACAAGGCATTCCCACAGAAGGTGTATGACAAAGTGAAATACAAGATACAGAAAAGTCTCATCTTCTAGAAGCAAGCAAGGAGAATGGTTTCCATTTCCTGTTTATGTCACTCCACTCCCCCCTGCCAGCAACATCACCCAGAGCATGTACTGGTCTCCCTCCCAACTCTAGTTTTATTTTCCACTATGTTGTGCTTTGTTGGAGTCAATCGTCGGAAGTAACAGAAGACCATTTTGGGCTGTTACAGAGCATTACCCACAAGACTCTGGGTTCTGACAAAAAGGCTTTGGTCATTTTCATGTATACATTCAGAATATCAAACCACATTAATCATTTTGTTTTGAAATGCCTCAGAATTATGTCTTTGATTTCTGTAGCGAGTTATTTCATCAGCTACCATTAGAAATATAAATCAAATTACATCATGCAAGTAAAGCTTATTTAGGACTTCTTTCTACCAGAGTTATTGTACGGAATCAAGAGAACAAGGATAACAACGGCAATACCAAACAAAACCTACTGTAGGGACTGGAAAAAAAAAAAAGGCTATCTTTGGTTTAAAAAATGAGATAATTACGGCAAAACACACTTCACAGAGGAAAAAAGTTTGCTTCATGGGGAAAATTAAAAAACATGTCCATGGAAATAGCGCAAATAATTAATTTCACTTGTTTTCCAGAAAATTAGCTTAGACATTAGGAAGTGAAAACATTATAAAATTAAAAAGTCATGTAGAAGAAAGACAGTTGACTTAATATCAGATCGCCCATGAATTTCATGAAACCTCTATTAACATATGTTTAAGACAAAGTAATCTTTCCAAGGCTGAACTAAATGTTCCATCTAATTCAATTTTCTACAGTGCTTTTCTTGACTTTTCTCCCTAGAACTGCATGTTCAGAGATTAAAAAAGAATACATTCCAAATGTCAGGATTGCCATCACAATATATTTGTAATGAGCCAGAAATTAAAATACTGAGCTTTGTGAAGCAAAAAAGTCACACCAGCTGAGCTTTCATTGTAGCCTGATAAGACAGCTCCTGTTAAGAAGTATTGCAGAGAAGGGTTTGGCAATAATAGGGATTCCTATCTGTTCAGCACAATACAAGAGTGATGGCTGATACAAGCTGAACTTCAGACAACCAAGATAAAAGATGTGTTGTCACAGTACAGAAGGATATTGAAGGAACAACAAAGTGGAAGACAGAAATGACACCTGCACACATCTCATTAGAAAGAAAAATTTGATTGAATACTTTACTAAATGTAACAGATCTTCCAAACCACAAAGCTTGCAATTTAATTAGTCCTCTCTCAAACAAACAAATGAGAAAGATTTATAACCATACAGAAGAATTACAACACTGACAGCTGATGGCTTACAAGGAAAACCAAATGCACTGGTCAAGAAACCAAAATGTCTTAATTGTTGCCATGTGTGGCCATGTATGTCTATATGTGCTATACATAAGGTGCCTAACATACTAGATATTTTTCATATTAAAAATTTTATATAGTATTATGATATTATGTCGTCTACGAAATATATTTATTGCATTGGTAATATATAAATTAGTAGTGTGCTATATTGATGACATATAACTCATTCTTAATACGTTGTTTCTATGCATACATATATATGTACATACATATTTTTGTAATGTGCATCAGAAAGATCTCAGATCCAGAAGAAAACATTTCACTAGATACGTGAAACTTGCTTAGATCAGCTACAGCTTGTATTGAGAATGAATCCTTTGTTTTCAACTCACAAGACTACAGTAGGTAAGGCAGGGACTTAAGCATAGATTTGCCAGATCTCCAATGCACTCTACACATCTGAGGTGACATCAGTACTTCAAATATTCATACTTATCTGTAGTTATTATGTGTGGTTTTAAGGGTGAAGTAACTTTTTTACTTTATCAACATGTTGCTAAGACTCTGACCTGAAAGTAGTCCCACTGTGCTACCTATAAATGGGGAATGTGCTTACCTTCTTTTAGTTTTCAGCTGGGGACATTTATGTTATTTCTTGTATGAAAATTTGAGCATCTGATAAAATAGCACTCAGGCTTCTCGAAGATGATAAGAGGCCAGTGAATTTGGAAGCAAGCTGGTTATAGCAAATTAGAAATAAAATCTAACAGCAAAACCTTGACCTCTGCACTGGAGTGCAAATGCAACTTGCAGCTATGCTCTTTTTATATATAAATGCACACACACATATTTAAAGCTACATAGCACTCATCTGCAGAGGATACATAAACTGTGTTTGTCTTCTTTAAAATCTGTTTAAAATCAGCAGTTAATAGACTATGGTCTTAAGGAAGACCTTGTGGTTGACAATAACAATGTTTTTCTATTCATATTTTCTCAGCTATAGTAAACAGATTTTTGAGCATTCTTACACTACTTTGAAAGAGCATCTTTCTAAATTACAAAATAAGACAGAGTTAATTTGTTATTCTCTGAATTTCAATGCTGAAAAAAATTAACAGAAACTTCTCGAAAACAGGGAAAGGATTGCATTTAAATTTAGTGTATTCATTTTTTTCCAAGGCAATCCTTTTGAGCTGCACAAAATCCCTTTCAACAAGCATTCAGTTTTTCATTGAAAAGCATCAGAAGCTGAAGCACAAATCAACAAACAGCAAATAGTCTTTTGAGGATTTTCCTACTGGCATATTTTTTGCAAGAAACACAGATATGCAGTTTGTAGCAAAATAAGAGATGCATGCGTTAAGGAAGATTCTCCCAGAGGAGATGCTCTAGACACTTAATTATCTTTGTGACCAGAACTGGACACAGCACTCCAGGTGAGACCTCACTGGCTCTGAGTAAAGGGGAAGGATCCTGCTCTTCAACATGCTGGCAGAACTCTTCCTGATGCATCTCAGGGCACTATGGACCCCCTTTGTCACAGGGGCACACTGCTGGCTTGTGTTCAGCTTGGTGCCAACCAGGACCCCCAGCTCCTTTTCTGATGAGCTGCTTTGCAGCTGGGTAGCCTCAGCATGCATTGGTGCCTGGGGCTGTTCTCCCCAGATGCAGGGCTTAGCACTTGTCCTTGCTTAGCTTTGGGATGTTCCTGACAGCACATTTCTCCATCTTGTCAAGGTCCTCTGGATGACAGTGTGACCCTCTTGCATACCAGTCACTCTTCCATGCTAAGTGTAATCAAAACCTTGGTGAGAGTGCACTCTGACCCATCCCTCAAATCATTAATGAGCAAGACTGGACCCGGCGTTATCTCTGTGGTACACTGCTAGTTACTGGCCTCCAATTACAGGCCACAAGTTGTAATCAGGATAGCAGTTTCAGAATCCTCTTTTGCATTATCTTTGCAGTTGCACCACAGAATGCTATAGATGTCACGATGTGCTGACAGCGCTATTCCTGTATTTCATGACAACACAAAGAAAATTAATTTATCCATACAACAGTAGAATAAGGCACATCATATGGGTATAATTTCCACCCAAGAGTCACCTAATTTAAGCCAGTATCTCCATGAAGAGAGCTGAAAAGAATTTGCCTCATCACGGTATCCACATCAAAAATCCAAACACATTGGGATCAAGAATTCATCTCTTTTTCAGTACCTATCAGAGCAAAGCAACTCTAGCAGCCTGAGGGGTCAATAGACTGAATAGCAAATCTTTCATTACATTTTTTTAACCCTCCTCATTCTCTCTTTGCTCTTCTTCTTGTATCTCCAAATTCCTGTTTTCCTTTTTATCTAGCATTTATCTTTCAGCAATCAAATCCCTTCTTTTGTCCCACTTCTGATTCTCTCTCATTGCACTCTCGTATTTCCCATCTCCTAGATCTGCATGTATTAAATATCTTACTGATTTCATGTTACATTCAAATATTTGGATAACTGATTTGGATCATCCTGTGAATAAAAGCTTGTAGGGTAAAAAATTTTGAAGCCAAAACCATTGCATTAAATAACACATTCAGTATTAAGAAGTACTTTATATGTTACTCAGGATTTAAAGTAAAATGTCTTCTCATCTCTTTCTCTCTTCTACATGTTTCATTAGCAGGACCAGTTTTTGACAGGATTTCTCTCACATTCTGTACATTGCTGTGTATTTTTAGAAACATAGGATGCCAAAACCTGCTGTTTATAGTCAATGAATTGCATCTTAAAATCAGAAAGGAAGACACAACTTGTTCAAACATCCCAGGTGTCTCACAAAGCAGATCACTTGCCACTACCATCATTGGTCCCCTTCACTGCCTGTGGTTGCCTAAGTAGAGTTTAGATTTTGGGAAGGTGGGGTAGAGGAAGATGTCATGCCACTGCTGCCAGAAATCTCGTAGCAGTTGCTTGCCATGTCTCAACAAAACCCATGATTTCTGTAAGCTGGAATTAGAGTTGGGGGCAACAACTGGAGCATGGAGGAAGCTTTTCTTCCAGAGCAGCAGCAATTTACCAGTCACGCCAAAGCACACAATATGCGCTGATAGGGCTCTCCCAGTCTGTTCACAGATTGTTGAGTGCCCACTATAACTATTTAAAATCTTTGCTTGCACCAAATTCTTAACAGAGCCTGAAAATCTAGCAGACAATTATATAACGGCTCAGGGAGGGAGGAAGAGGGATGCTCTACCCAATGCAGCCAGCACAGGTCCCACAGCTACTGACAGAATTTCTTTTGAGTGATTTCTTAGCCTAAATGACACTGATGAGCTGGAGTTCATGGTGCAAGGACAGCAAGACTCCTCTCTGAATTGCTGTTTTGCAGCATCGCAGATTGAGGGTCAGGAATGGACCCAAAACAGTGGGTTAATTTGGAACCAGGACATACACTGAAAAGAAATATAAAAAAGTATTAGATATAAGCTGTGAATTTAGAGTAAATCCTTTATTCCAGCTGTAGGAAGGAATTTAGAGACTGATATAGAAGTGTGATTGGTTTTGAGTGAAAAATACAGAAGAACTGATGTACAACTGAAAGAGAATGCTGAAGTGTGGTCAGTATATGAAAGAGACATTACCTTATTGCCCTCAGTGGGGACAGTAGTTTGTGGGTTTTCCTCCTGGATATTCCCATTTACACATTTTTTAGGAATATTTTAGTCTCTGAAGTGTCTTCCAGACGTAAATTATGCATTTGATTGTTTAATGCAATCAGGTCCACAACTGGGGAAATGAGTGACAACAGAAGAAGCACATGCTACAAGAGGCACTGGTTTGAGGAAGGAAAGAGAAATGTCAAGGAACCACAGGGTATGGCAAACCCATTTGGTTGTTCCATCCAAGGGCTTCTCTTTCTTAGCACTTTCTCATGGAAATAGAAATGTGCCCAAATACTGGTTTGAGATCCAGCATGAAAACACATAGCCCACAATGGAGCTGTGCTTTTATTTTTGTCTAAGAATTCACTTAATATACATTTCAAGTTCTTTAGCCTTGGATATTTACCTCTAGCATAACCAGAAAAATTAAAGCTTACTAAATATTGTTACTTGAGGAGTAGTGTGAGGGGCAGACAAGTTTAAAACCACATCATGGCAACATTTGCAACCAATATTTAAAATAAGTTTTAGTAAGAAATAATAAGTTCTGTGTATTATTACTATACTTATGCACTAAATTTTACAGCATAGGCTGTTTCCTCCAGTACCACTCATTATTGGAGTAATCTCTTACCAAACTTGTGGTAAAGCCTGCCTGTAAGAAAAAGAGCCATTCCAAAGATTTGTGCTTTTACAAGGGCTGGATGCAGACTGGTATGTTAGGAGTCCTGTAGTTCTATTCTGTATAACTAATACCCAGACACTTCTTATTTACTACATTTTTTCATTCATACAATGAGCAATTAGATGAATGTGAGGAAGGCAACTAAGAAGGTACACTTACTAAAAATAATTCCAGACGCCCTTTGACACATGGCACAAAACTTTGCCCTTTAAGAGACCTTGGCTTCAATTCCTAGCACCAGGAGGTGGAAAAACCCAACATACAACGAAGGGATGATACCCACTTTCCTTTCAACACTAAGCTGCTCCCTAACAAACTAATGAAGCTTTGCAGAGTGGAAAGAAGCACCAGCAGCACAGGACCTTGAAGGTGAAAGCTGCAGAGCACACCTTCAGCACTGTAGTAAGGGGGACAAAGAAAGGCAAGGTCAAGAAGTAGGGCAGCACAAGCCTGTGGCAGAGAGCAGATCATGCCAGCTCGAAGACAATGGGACCATATAAGCATAAGACATTAGGACTAGAAGGCAAAGTCTCCTAAACAATGCATTCATATACTCCAGACCACCCAAGGAAAACATCCGTACAGCAATTAAGGAAACACAATCTGAAATAAAACCGTTATAATTTAGGTGCTGTTAATGTTACACTAAATGTTGCTAATACTGCTGCAAGACTGTGGCAAATTTGAGATAAATGGGGAAAGAAAAAAATCCCTAGAGTGTTACAATTATACATTGGGACTAGAAAACCATCAAAAAATATAAAATTTAAGAGATTCAGATAACTGGATAAAATAACGATGTGTGAATATCTAAAGATACTTGTTTCTTTCTCCTTTTTTTTAAAGCCATAAACACGTTTTGAGAGGAAAACATGAGAATACAGCATTGTCATTGGAACATTTGGCTTCAGATTACAAAAGCAATTCAAAGAGCACCAAAACAGTCATTATTTTTCCATTATTTTTAATGTGACTTTTAAAGTCTTACAAAAAAATATCACTTATGAATGCAAACTGAAAACACAAAGCACAGCAAAGACTGCTGGCTGATGCAGAGAAAAGGGCAAAGAAAAGTTTTTTTATGAAGAACATTTATTTCTAATGAAGCAAAAAATGTGTATGAAATTGAACAGGTAACAGCATAGTTTTCTGTTTAAATATTGTTATATGTGGGTTCATCACCTATGAAGTTTAACTTGTTATAAACCAACCTTAAATGTCTGTGGATCCATGGTTAATTTAAACAGGGCGCATGATTTTTCAAAAGATGTTCTACTTTATCTTTTTCAAACTCCTAATATGCCAAACATAGTTTCATGTTGCCACATTGCTCTGCTATAAAAACCTTTATTGACACTTACCTGGAAAACAGTACCAACCGATTTTTCATATTCACCCACTTTTTAAGAACACGATTAAAAACAAACTAAAAGAAATCTGAATTTTACATAATTGTATTCAAAGTGACATAAAACAAAAAATAGAGGGATAAACCAAAACATACATAAATATTTTTCTGAAGGGAGTAATAGTAAATGTAATAAAAATCCTCAGTTTTCAGAAAAAAATAGTAATGTTGCACTGATATACAGCCATTGGGACATCTCAGCTGGCAGCAGTAAAAGTTTGGATGTTGGAATATCTTAAAATTTCTAGTCTACAGTAATAAACAGAAGTAAGATAGGCAGACAGGTTCATACGAAGCATATTTTCATAAATATTTTCATAGCATTATTTTAAAGATTGGAAAAAATACTGATAATTTCTTTTATAATGAATTGGTAGAACCAAAGTTTAAAAAAATAATGTGTTTTCAGCAGGGAAGTAAATCCTTGAATTACCCATTTGCACCTACCATATGCTTTTGCTTTCCAAAAATCTATGATCAACAATATTTTCTGGCGTGCATGTTGGCTCACATTTTCTTTCCCTCCTGGAAACAAAACCATAGCTTTATGTTTCAGTTTATTAAAGAAGATGCTCAAATGTTCTCCTGTGAGCATACACGTAATTCTCAGAAAGAAAACAACCCTGATGGAAATGATGTATTATGTATTACAGGGTTCTGCTTTGGAGCTGAGCTGGATATTCTTCCCACAGTTCTGGGGGAATTATTGGCAGAAGCTCTTCTTCCCAGATGGAGCAATACTACAGCTGTCCTTTGCAAAATGGGAAAGCTTTTGATCCACGCCTAAGACACCAACTGTCCCCAGTCTCATTCCCCTTCTGTCCTATTACTCTTAGGTGACATGCATAAACAGACATTTTAAAGACACATCAGTAGGGTTGTTTCTCAGTCTTGTCAACTTGCTTTGCCAAACACACTTTAGCATTAAAGACGCCCTGTACAGGTTCAGAACAGAGGGGTATATACAAGTGTAAAATAACAGATTATTTCCATTTGAATTAAATGAACAAAAATTAATGAGCAAATTTAGATAGATTAGCCAACTGGAGAGCATCTTCTAATATTTTGACTGTTAACTCCTACCTCCTGTGATGGGATCCTTATTAGAGCTATATTTTCAAAGAAAAACCATCCCAATTCACGCATATCCAATGGTGATGATTCGTCATGCGAGCTGCTGCCTCATGCTTGAACATTATTATCGACACTGGCTGATATTCCAGAGCGTCAGCAAAAACTTTCAAAAAAAAAAAAAAAAAGCTACTGCTAATGTTCAGCATGTAGTGCTGTCAGTGACAGAGGAGAAACTCTACATCACGAGCTTGGCGGTATCACTGGCCCTGACCCTGCACCCTCCAGGCCCAAGCGATTGCGGTTTTTATGATCGGATTGGTCTCTGACCCAGATACTGTACTGATTATTGAAGCTTTCACTTGGCAGGAGTAACTCTGACCTACTGTGCTAATAATTTTGCTGATGGGAACTAATTAACTACCAGGCAGTCTACACACTCTCTTTAACCTAGCTGTTAACAAGCTTGTAATGGAACTTCAATCAAGTCACACTGTGCCCTGGATAAATAAGCTTGTACACACGCATGCACATGTGTCTACACACTGGAATGATGACTACAGTCCTATGAAATGAGGGAAGGTAAAATGAAAACACAGTACAATACAGACTAAAGAGCCCTGTGTTTACATATGTCTCATTATTGACCAAGATAAGAATGAGAAATGAAAGTGGCTGCATATCTACCTCTAGGGGACTTCATACAGGTCAATTTAGAACAATCCCAAGGAGACCTGAATCTCACAACTGTGTAAGTACAGCTCTTCTCTGCATTACTGCACCAGTACTATGAGAAATGCACACTGTACTATACCTAATTCAGTACAAAAAAACCCAGTTTATTACACAACCTCAATGATTTGAAGTAATTTGATATCTCTAGTTACTGTTCAAACAGACTAACTTCTAAAGACATTAGAAAACTGGGTGCCTAGAGTGAAGAGTTGTGCATACACTCATGTTAGAACAGACTTGGTCACTTAGATGATTCTGAAACAATGTTTGCATCTATTAAAATGCTGGTGTCACTGTGCTAATCCCCAGGACTCACAACAGCCATGGTTAAGACTTAGAACTAAATCTAACAAACTATAAATTATCTCCAAATGCTTCACGTTGAAATACAAAAATAAAATTAAAAAAAAAAAATGGAGGTGAGGGAGGATTGCGATACTGGGCAAAAAATCCCAACATACTATGTAATATTCTAAGTAGGCAGGAAATTCCTGTGCACTCGGTACGCACACATCACAAGTGATAGACCAATGTGACCAGATTAACAGAGAAAGCAGGAGGTAACAAAACCACTGTGTTGATCTCCTCCTGGTAAAACATTCCAAGATTTGGAATAATCAAATAGAAAATAAACTTTGTGAATTAGATCAATATGCATGCAGACTGATTATTCTTCATTTCTCTTTGACGATTTTGAGCTTCATCATAAAAGGGGTAGTTAATGCCATTTGAATGAGGCACGCTCTGAAACAGCAGAAACTCTTCAGAAAGTAGCCTGTATAAATCAGCCTAAATATCACATATTAATTGATCAATATCTACCAGTTTTCACTAAAGATAAGTATTTGTGTCTGGTTCTATGAAATATTAACTGCATGTACACAAACTTTATGATATAACTAAAAAATTAGACATCTTCTGTTAAAATTGAAGAGAAGTTTAAACCTTAGATAGCCTGGGTGACACTCTTTCAAGTCTTCTATGTTACTGGTTTGCCTCCACCAGACTCACCTACACAGGACCTAGACACTTGGCTACATCATGTACTTTTACCTCCGAAAAAGAGCACTAAAATTAAACAATCTTAAATCAGGCTCCTTGACCTTTTCTGATCACTGGTGTCCACTCAACCTTTTCAGGATGAATGGGAGATATCTTTGTCCAAGACAGTTTATGCAGCAATCACAGTACTTCCTCTAAGTTAGATAAATTAGGTGGTCACTTAACAGGGAGAAAGGCCAACCTCAATTGCAGCAAAGGTCACTCAGTTCAGTTATCGTGTACTGTATTAAATTGTCATCAGGTCTGAACAGCAATTTCATCAATAACCCATCCAGCTAGAATGACTGTGAATGTTTGAAACCATCCACCCCCTCTACGGTGAACAGAGAGCAGCCAGAAAGCCCACACGTGTCTGTAAGGCTGTGATACCAAAGGCCATGAAATAAACACGTGAAGGGAACAAAGGTTCTCATCCACCAGTTTGGGGGAAAAGAAGATGGAAAAGACACTAATAAGCTAATGATGTATAGTCTTTGCCACAGGAATATGAATACCATCCTATCTGCTACTACTTAAGAGTGCAAATGCTTTCCTTGAATCTTTGCCTCTCAAGATTTTTGGCTGCTCTAACAGTCACTCTAGTAATACCCTGCTCTTTCCAGCATTCCAATGTCCCTGCTTAGTTCTGCTGATTCTGCTTTCACCAGCAAAATGCAATAGAAGAGATACTTACTGGAAACTTTAAATAAATAAATACGAATGCTATCCAACTTCTGACACGGAAAACTATTTTGTTATTTTGATCCAGTTACTAGCAAACTTCTAAATGTCAATAAAATCTTCTTAGCTTTTATTGTAATCAAGTCTTTATTTTGATAAGAAAAGCATTATTTCATTATTTTAATGAAATTAAGATAGTTCAGTAACTCTAAAATCCCAATAAATGTGAAGCATTCAAGCATGAAAATTTTATGCAATGCAGCATTTATGTATTGTACGCATTCATATTACAAGGAAATGCAATACATATAGCCTGACTCCATACAGAGGTTAGCTTTTTGGCTTACTTTTTTAAAGAAATACAATTGATTACTTCTACTTCTGCAACTTTGCAAAAATAACAGCAAAGTCTATACATTACAAAAATGCCAGACAATGTTATGCTTTTATTTTGCACATAAAGTTTCAAACTGCTAACTGAAAATGCTCTTCCTTTTATACAATATCCATATTTGGATATCTTTCATATTTTCAAATAAATCATAATGTAATTTTCAGACAATCCATCCTGAAAACAAATACGAAAGTGAATGCCTGAGCACTTAGAGATGAAATCTATACAGTCTACTCAGGAATCTGCAAAGTAACAGCTGGTGCTACAGCTGTTACATTCAATCAGGGAAGACAAGCAATACCATATGGCGTGTTTTTCTAATGCAGTTCTAAACACCGAATATCCAAGATACTATACTTAGGGGGAAGAAAGAGGGAGTTGAAATGCAACCATTACTAATAATTAGTCCAATCCATCACAAATAATTACCAAAAGGATTTACCATTAATAAATCCTTACTTAGGGAGGGCTGCCCAAAACCACGAAAAGAAAGACTCATGTAAGTTTTATATTTTTCATTTAAGAGTCGCTTAAGTGCTTTTCATTATGTAAAACAGTGTTATTTCTAAACACCAGGAATAAATCTAGAAAGTATCATTTCAAGTTTCACTTTTAAGCAGGAATAGCATCGAGAGCTTTGAAGAAAGATAGATTACTTCAGGAATCAAAATTATGATGATAAAATTAAAGCTCGTACTTGAAGGCATCAAGGTATTAGCAGGGAAACACACATAAAAATACAGGTTTAATCAAGAAGTTGTTCGTTTTCTTCCTGTTACCTAACAAAGCTTTTCTTCCCGTTTCTAACAAAGAACAAAATCCAAACTTCTAAAAAACTGTCCGAAAGAAAATTTTCTCTACACTTTGAGAGAAAAAGCCAGTTCTGGTTGACAGAGATACGTATTTATAGTGATCCCGATTTTATCTCTATATTCTGAAATGCAGCTATAACAGCCTGTCACCGAATCCACTGAACTAATGGCAGAATACTCTGACACAGAGAGAACACATTGTATGAAAACAGCATGCTGATAAAGTAGTATTAATAGTGCTGTGAGTTTTACTTATAAGCAACCATTGTTTTGACAGCTTTAACATATGTGCTTCTCAAAAAAAAAAAAGAAAAAAACCAAAGCCCCACAAATCTCATTTGCAGTTAAGAACTTGGCATATATAAACAAATATTTTTAAGATATACTTTTATGACAATATAAACTCTTCAAAAATATATATTTTAGACAGTTTGTTTTAAATGTTCAGAAAAAGTTTAATTCAAGCAACAAAAATACTACATAATATGTAATTAAGTTGAAAAACCACATGAAAGAATTTCCTTATTTACTATTTTTATTGCAAAATTCAGATATCTGTTTCCTTATTTGTGCTCAGGTCCTCATTTTTTCTTTCATGAGGTTAGTTAGTTGACCTCCCTTTGAAAATTGTAAAGGGCTTTGTAAAAAGTGGAATAAAATTGTCTTTTTCATAAATGAGGATTTTAAAGACATCAAAACTCAAGTACAAAAATCCAAAATGTCAGCAGCCCTAGCTGTATTTCACAGCAACATTTACTGTCCCAAAGAGCACTCTTTATGGCACCCTCACTGGACAGAGCGAATCCATCTGCCCCACTATTTGTCCATAGCTAAGAATGAAGCAGATAAATGCCGAACTTTCAGTCTGAGTTTACTGATTAAAGATCAAGTCTAAGACCATCTGCTGAGTTACAATGATCTGTCAGGATGTCAGAAATCCTGACACTGAGAAACAGACAGCAAAGATCTTTCTGCAATTAAAACTACATTAAGTAATTCTGTAGCATCGCTACAATAGTAGAGTCATTTCCAAGAAGCTACTTGGAATCACCACAAAATATTCAGGAATATTCTAAAAACACAGAAGCACCAGACTGTGCTTGTGAAATATGTTCTTACAAGCACATGAGTAATAATAAAATAGACTAATAATATGCAAAGAAACTCTTAATTGCACTAGGCAGAGAACAAATATTACATTTCAAAATGCCTCACCCAATTTCCTGATTGTAAACAAATTACAAAATTATCTTTCTTAGCTAGTGTGAATAGTTGGATGGCGTTGAAACTGCAGGCAGTCTTAGAGCTGGAAGAAAGCTTATACATTCATTGTACCCCTGAAGTAGAAAGACAGTTTACCCTCCCAAATTGTACTGAAAAGCTACATAAGGATACTAAATAGGAAAAATAAAATCATCTTAATGCTTCACAAAAACAAAAGCTAACCAAAATTATCAAAAAATAATCACTTAATTACTAATTCATCAAAAGGCATTGCACAAGCATGACCTTTAAAATTAAAATGGGTGTTGCTTCTGTGCTGCTGGGATCAATTTCTGTATCTTTACCAGCACTGGAGATTGATGCATTATTATCAAGGCAGATAAAAGCAGAAGCTTGGAATCATGCTGAACTACCTGTTTCATAAATGGCTACCATGAAGTAAATTTCAATTTGAAAGCTTTTCCATTACAAATGTTTTTAAACAATATGTTCTCATTTTGAAACTCTTCTTGAAACCAGTTTGGTTTTTTTTAAACACATATAACATTCTCTGCTTTGAAAATGTAATAGCTATGAAAAGCTTATTTAGATACAAAATCATTGCCAACAGCCAAGCCAGTGGTACTCATCTACTAGATTTCAAAATGACAGGTATTATACTTGAAAAATGTAACTCACAGGGACTTCTTAGTTATTGCAGGGAGTAAATTCCTTTTTACCTACACTGCATTGAAATTTGATTTTTTTTAATTATTATTTTTATTTTCTCCGCAAAACCAAAGCACCTCAGAGGGGGCAAGAACCACTTGAACAAGTAGCATTTTTCATTACTTCAATTCCATAGAACACTTTTCTTGGTAGAAGTAAAAAGGAGACAGAAATGGGCTGTGCACATAAATCAGAAGAACTAAATAAGATCTTGAACCATCAACTACAAATGCACAGTAACTATTAGAATTATCAAAAATCTACATTTAAACTTCTCCATCACCCTAAAAATACATCCTTCATTACAACTGAAAAATTACAGGATGCTAGAATATCTTGTGTTAATCTAAAACTGATATATTTGTTTTCTTACCAGATCTGCTTGATAAAGCTACATGGGCATTACGCTCAGAGTAAGTTCTAACAGGCACCCATATTTCTGAAGGATAAAGGAGTAACCTTTTCTAAAAATTCTTCCAAACCAAGAGGAACCAAAGTGTCATGTAACACGATTTCATCTTCTGTTTCCCACTGCTTCTGATTCAAGGATTGGGTATTATTCCTTAGCTAAAGCATACAGGCTAATCTGCCTGATAGACAAGAACCTTCTGAAAAGGAAATAAGATCAAGACACACCTTATAGCTTTTTTTTTAAAAGCAGATTTTAATATGGTTGATTGAACACAAGAAAATTGGCACTGGGCATTTTGTTTGAATGGATATTGTGTCAGCAACAGCAAGTTAGACATATTCCTTTAAATAAAATTGAAAAGGAAATGAAAGTAAAGTGCATGAGCTTCTGAAAAGTTAGGTGTAGTAACTTCCAGTAAGACAGAAGGAAAGAAAGTTTAAGGATGCCTCCATGCTGGGGAAAGTCCCATCATTGCAATCTATACTAAAATTTAAAGGTTTTAACGAAGGAAATCTCAGTGTATTGAGCTGCACAAAGAGAGTGATACTATAAAATACAAAGTAAAAAGAAAGATGAATTTTTATTAAAAAATATAAATTAAAACACAAAGAAACCCATCTAGGAATGTCTCATGGAGACTTTTTCCTCCTCTAGTATCCAGTAAAAATGATGGACACTTGCAGTATTACCTTGAGACATGACATTGAATTCACAGGAACTAAATGCATATAAGGTTGGACCCTGAAATTTTTTCTTCCTAATGAAAAAAAAAAACAACAAAGAGATGTACAGTGTTATTACAACAGTTAATTAGCGGAACTAAACCTCCTGCTAGAAAGATTCAAATTTACCTCTCTCTTGACCATGATGAAAAGAAAAAAAATCATAGAGTTGTTGAATGAAATGGAATTAGGTAAAAGGCAAAAATTCCTATTAAGAGATTGTATAGATATGTGCCATATTTTGTTTATTAAGCTTACACTAGAAGTTTCCCACTTTCTTAGGAAGCGAGGAAAGTGTTGTGATCTCTCAATGTCATCTACTGGATGATATCATGAGTATTCCATGTGACAAGGTGGCTCATAGCCTGGGAAGTAGAGCACAGCAAACCACTGACAGCTTTATCAATTTCCTTATCTGGCATTCCAGGCTACCTTTGAGGCCGCAGGCTCTAAAGAAAAGCAGGCTTCTGAAGCACCAAATGTCTCTATGGAGTGTAGCTGAATATTAAAATCCAGCCATCATGATGTGCCTGATATTCAGGGCTTGAAACTTATACAGATCTAGAATACCATTAACAAAAGCACCCAACTGGTTCAGGCTTTGTCTTCTAACTTCAATTCATCTTTGATAAAAATTTTTAGACGTTGACAGCATGAGATAAATAAGACCAGCTTCGTAGATCATCAGTCTCTTTGGAAGTGCATTAACACAATGTGACAAAAAGGATGAACCACTACTTCTTGATGCAGGTAGAGGCCTATGGCAGTAAAAACATGCTTCCTCTCCAGAATACTGAGCAGTTATTGAACAGGCAGCTGAGACAGACCCAGGTCACAGAGTAAACAGCATCCATTAGCCCACTGAAAAGAGGAGCAGGATATGGAAGTGTTAATACAAGTCTTGTGAGAAACTGGGATGAAGACCTAAAAACTATCATACGTACCAAAAAAAAAAGGAAAAACAGTAATAGCAGATGATTGATTTAAAAACTCAGTAAAACCTCTATATTACATGAAAATTTACTGTGGTTTTAAAGAACTAGTCTATATGTTACATTTCTCATCTCTCTGTACTTCTCATAGAATTCAATATATTTAAGAAAACAATGCATATCATATCAAACTGATGGCAACTCAGATATCAGAAGAATGCACAATGTGGTTTTGTGCCTTTTCTGTTTGTGTGTGTTGCTTTGTTCTTCTTGGCTGTTATATTGCCTTTTTTTTTTTTTATAAATAGGTTCTTCATGCAAAAATTCTCTATGTGCTTCATAACTTTATTTAATAAGTGATTAGGAGTCAACTGAGTGACTAAAAAGTGTATGTATCAGAGCAATGATCACATTTCAGAAGGAAGTAATTCTCAACCTGAGGTTAGAAGTCACATTAACCCAATTAGAGTAGCCATTATGTAAATGGCAGATCCAGTGCTGCTTGGTGCAACACTAGTCAGTGGATTTATCAGGAAAGATTAGACTTTGTGAAGTACCGTTTAGCTAAGCCATAGCTGAGGGGCATGAAAACTGACAAAAAGTCTACTTGAGTAATCTAGCCATGAAGGTAAAAAGGATTACAGAAAAAAAAAAAGCAAACTAGCTATAGTGTGACATACAGATGATAGTGTAGTCTTTCTATTACAGTGATAGAAACTCTACTGCTTAAAAGATTTACAATAAATGTAAAGCAGAAATTGGGAAAGATACGGCAGTTTGGGAAGAAAGAAGAGAGAAGGGGTTAATTATTCAGCCTCATTAAATTTTTCATCAGAAGCAGCAAACTATTCTAGCTTGAGCATTTTCTTTTTCATTAAAGTGCTTTTTAATATTGACGTCCAACCAATTATGTTCAAACTAATTCCCAGAATGCTGTGAGACTGTAGCTACTTTCAGAAGTTTTTCCACGTTAATGAATTGTATTATTTTTTCATTAGAAGCTCCTGTGTGCTCCGAGACATACAAAGTGGGGAACAGAAAACCACCCAGAACAGAACATATCCTCCAAAAGGTCTTTGGCTTTCTTAATGAATTTCTATCTTCAGGGAGCCTTCTTCATCTTTACTTTAAAAATTCAAAACCAAAAGCAGCACTTCTGCTTCAAGTGGACTGCTCCTCTATAACCAATTGCAGCAAAATATGTGAACTCTGTGCCTCAGCTCCAGACCCAGTTGGAGTGATAGAACACAAAAGATTTATAATTTTTTTTATTTTACATGCTATCTTTTATGCTCTACACTCCAATTTTTATATTTGGGCTTGTCTAATTGTTTTTTCCAGATATGTCTGACTAGATTAAGCTACTTTAATAAGATTCTGAGGATTTAATAAGCCTTAGCTAACGATAGCTTTTTTCTTTTTTACATAGTCTCAATAATAAAAAAAACCAGCTAACAAAAAGGCATTGTATTACCTGATTCATTATACAGAAAGCAGGGTATCTCTTTTTATGGCTTCCTAATATATTTTGTCTTTTCTTTCCAAAATAACCCTCTCTGGTAACATTTGCATAAAATGTGATGAATGTCTGTCCTAAAAGGAAGAGAAATTGCAACACTGAATTGCATTAGCAATTAATATACGCATGAAAAGACTGAAAACTAATTCTTTGCTCTTCCTTTTAATATTTTCTCTTTAATTAAGTTGCACCTTTTCTTCATCTCAGCTTCTCCTTAAACCCATATTTTGTTAATAAATACCTGCCTCTAGTACTGCTACTCATCACTCTCACAGGATTATATACAGACTTTATTCCATACATAGAATAATTACTATTATTACTACTACTACTAATAATAAACAACTTTCTGGATAACAGTGTGTTACTGTCTGAGGAATAACATCCTTAGAAAGTTATATACTGCAGAGTGCCTTTAATTTACTTAAACAGCAAGTTCAGAAGGCATATATACAACCTTTGTAAAAGATAGATAAGCTGCTTTAGAAGCAAATTACCTACCATATTTCTTAAATGGCTTACACCAAATAATAGCATCTATATGTGAACAGTAACAATATGTCATTTCCTCTGAGACATGCACTCATTGGTTTGTCTCTTTCTAGTCTCATAATAACACTCTTATCAATAGGAGGAAACCTATTTCTTAAATGAGAGTGATGAAGACGTTATGTAAGCAACAGATAGTTATTTTGAGAGACTTTTTTCTGCATGCATGGCAGTAATTTTTAGTTCACTGAATTGTCACTCCATTTCTAATCATCAATTTCTTTTTATATGTGAGGCTTCAGCAAAACACATCTATTTTAAATACCTACTTCTGCATCCAAAAAGTAAAACCTTTACTACTCAATTTTGGCTTCTGTGGACCCTGACCCTTAAAGACTGTTACTTCCCTGTTAAGAGAAAAACTAAGGAGCACACTGTTCAGAAGAAACTATGAAGCATGTAATCTAGAAAATTCAGTGATGTCAAGAGAAGGCATTCACTACATCACATCCTCAGAGCAATAAATTAATGTCTTGAAGAGTTAAGATAAGAAAAGACAAAAGTGATACTATCTCAAAAAACAAGTTGTACTATAGTTATACAACTAATTCACAATCTTAAAGTTACTTCCATCACATGTAATTGGCAATATCCCTGATAGAATAGCTCAAGTCTGTACTTAGACTGTGACAAAAGAATCAAGACTCAATCAGAATAAGTATATATATCCATCATCTGGATTTCCTCCATAAAGCTTTTAAAGTATATTTACCACAGAGGGTGAGAAAAAAAAACGCTTATCACTAGTAAATATATAAATGACCTATACAAAACTGTTGTGATATGCACTTTGTGGAGTTTCAGAGAACTCACATTTTTACAGCACAGACCGTAACACTCTCCTGCAGCCCCCTACAAAGATGTGAAGTACAGCACAGAAAATAACCTGAATTTCCTGGCTTTACAGTTCAGGTACCCAAACTACTCCCACGATGTTGACATTCATATATCAAGTTGAAATACGGAGAGCCATAAGTCATTCATCCACGTCAAGTTAAAGACTACAAATCTGCCTTGCATGTTCTGTCACTTTATCACTCTTTCTCCTCTTCCTTCCATTATCTCCTTCATGACACCAAGCACATCTTACGGGAACAAGTCAGTCTTTCCAATGCTGCCATCTAAAAAGCAATGCTCACTGTGAACTTCATTTGGGATGACAAAAATAAACAAATAAACAGGAAAAAAAAAAGTTTCAATGATGGCCTTCAAAGCATGTCTCTTAAAAATAGCAAGCTCAGCAGCCGTGAAGGTGGGATTTCTAAAAAGGAGTTAGCAATATAGAGAAAAAACAAAAACCATTTTATTAGATATGACCAGAAATTCAGGCTGTGCCACTGTTCTAGTCAGGAAGAAGAAGACAAGTTAGATAATCTATTATTTTCTTTATTTTAAAGTAGTTCGATTGGAAGCATACAGCATTGATCAACCAGACCATCTTCATCTCTGGTGTCTTCAGACCATCACATACACATCACACATGCAAGCATGCACACGGTTATACGTACTGTTGGAAATAACGCATGAAAATAGCTTCCAGACTGATTCATTAGAAAATTCATGTTGGTTTAAAAATGCCCATATCTGTTCATTCAGGAATTTGTCCCTTCTCTCATCCCCCTCAGTTTTTTCAATCTTACAATCTATTTTAAATATTTGATTTAAACAGAAAAAAGACCCTGCTGGTTTCTTGCCCCATTCTCTTCATGTTTGCATTCTCCACTCACATTAACTTCTTTCTTCCTTTCTCTCAAGTGTCCTGGTCTTCTCTACTACATCCATTTTTGCTTGCATATGCCAAGTACTACAAGTGTGCTAAAGCATTGGTCCCTTGGGTACTGTCTAATAACTGTATCAAAAAAGTCAAGACTCAAAGTTTCTTCTGTTTTGTCTTTGCACAGACCTACAGAAAACTGTGTTCAGGTAAATGGCACTTTATAGATGAGCAGATTCCCAGCGTCACCACTGCAAACCACGTGCAGAGCTGAGACTGGATTCAAGATCCAGCCTCTTTACTAGCTTATAATGCAACTTCTGCAAATAAGGTTTATGTTCCTTGTTGCAAGATGTAGCAGTAATATGACTACCTTAAAGGCTTTTTCGCTTCTTGCTCCACCCCATTCCTCTAATCCAGGAATTATTTTGACAGAAAACCACAAGAAAATTAAGTCAAGCAGAATAAAATGGGACAAAATTCCTCACAATGTGTACTTGATTAAGCCACCAGTAGAACACTGCAAAACAAGCAAAATTTTACATAACACAAGTGGTTTTTTAGGATAATCAAGCACATTCATAAAAAACTCAAAACAAGAGTTTTGCGACTTGCAAGAAGAAGGGATGCCTGCTATATCTGTGAATGAGGAAACGCTAAGTTTTCAAAACATTCCTCTTCTCCCAATATCTTCTCCCAACAATGCATTTTGGAACTATCACACAGAGAATTCGCTTTCCAAGGTTTTTTACAACACTATTTTCCTATGAAAATAATTCCCTCCTCCAATATCCTCTAGTAAGGCATCTTGATATCAGCTATTTGAACTACTTTTGGCACTTGGCGTTATTTGGATGCTCCTTTAGAATGTTAATGACTTATCTTTGTAAACAGCATCTTTAACAAGTCTTAATTATGTTGTTTTGTATAAAGCTGTGGTACATAGGAACACCACCAAATGGAGATAATTCAATTGTGCTAGGCACTGTACAAACAAAAGTCATTATAAAACAATCTCTCTCTCTTCTAGTCTTTATTTCTCTAATGGCTCAGTGGTAAAATAGCTATTCTCCAGCACACATAAGGAGAGTTATACTATTGTTCACTAATAAAACCATTTCATTTTGCATAATACAGGAGGTAGAAAGTAATAATGTCTCTCATTAAGAAATATCTCATTGGATTAGCAGATGTCATCAATCTTAAAAATGTTTGTCTCATTACATCAGAAACCCTTTCCAATTAATACCTGCAGACTCACTTTATATAATATAAACAGACTGCAAGGAATGGTCACATAATCTTTCCCCCTCAAAATACCTATGGAAAACTCTTACTGATATCTGGACATTTGAAAGCGTGCTTTCCAGAATCGTCCTTAACAAGGGATCTCACAAGAAACCTCCATTTGAGCCAGTCAATAAGGTCTGCATCTAATGGCACTCCTCACCTGAATCCATGCAAACACACCAGATTTTCCTTCCGTATTCCACAGACATAAAATCACCAAAATAGTCTTGGCAATGCTCATAAAGTACAGAAAGCAATTTTAAAAAACCTCTAACTATAGAGGTCTACTGACAACTTCAAGCAATGTCAGCAGCATCAAAAATCACAGTGCTACTTAATGCTGAAAACATGCTGATTGCTACAATAAAAGGCTGTTGGATTTTGTGTGAAATTCCAGACACTGATAAGTTTAACACTGTACAGCATTCATATGAAAATGGTAAACAGTGGGATTTTCTACGGGACAATAATTTGTGCTAGTGGTAACAAAACTGCTTACATTAACTTTCATTTGACTAAGTTTTAATATCCACATAATACAATTATTTTAATTGTGATTATTTAGGAAAACTTTTACCCAATAACATGAATCTTAAGGACTTCTTTATAAGGTTCTCTCATCTAATTCTTCCATTACTTAATAACTCCATGTATTTTTTCTGCCTTACTAGACAGAAATGTAAAAAGAAAAATCCATAAATAGAACCCAAGTCACTGCTGCCGCTGCCTCCCATTGTAGGCTCTGTCCGCCCATTGCTTTCTCTGAGGCACTACACAAACCCACCAGATCTTAAACTTCTGTTATCGAGAATTTCAACATTTGTCTACCCACATAAGGAACTCATGGCTTTTTTCAGTTTCACTCGTCTGAGAAAGAGAAACAGAGATTTTGGCTGGACATGGATCCAGAAAAAGGATCTCTCCACCCTGTTACAAAGAGAGCAGACCACAGAAGAATAGAAGAAAAAGAAAAAAAAGGCATGAATCCAGGACATAAACTTCAATAAACAGGATAAGTATATGCATTTTCCTTTACCCCAGAAATTATTTTCTCACAACACAATGTTTAATGTACAATTTAATTTATACCATGGAAAGTTTTAACTCAAAATATTGATTCCTACTTGTCTTTGATACTTCTATGCTTTATATTATGAGAATTGGGCTTTCTGTTAAGTATGGAGTGATTGTGTTAAAAGATACACACTTCTGTTATCTGAAGAACAGAGTGGACAAGCAGGATAAAAAATGGCATCAACATCAAGTGAAACAAGGAACTGTAAAGTTAAACCCTGGTCTATAAGGGATTAAAAAACCTGAATTAATTCAATGCTAGATACCAGCCTGCAGAACAAAACAACCCATAGCTTTTGAGGCATTCTCCTGTTCCAGCATCCCTATGAGCTGAGGGATTCAGCTGATCCAGTTAGCATAAGCACTTCAGGGCACTTGCTAAAAACAATCCAGACATCCTCTGCTACCAGTACAACATTACCAACCACCATTTTCCACTTTTCTGACAGCTTCAAAATGCCATCCTACAGGTGAAATCAACCATTACTCTAGTACATAGTACTCCTTTATCTTAACTAGAGGCTTATAATACCAGCCACAATTTTTTCTATTTTCCTACTTCAAACGTGGCAAAATAACTGCATTAAAAAAAAAGAAATTCACAGCACAACAATTTTATCCAAACATTTAAATATTTACTTTGATTTTGTTAAATAAGGGTAGAATACTAAACGACATTTATAAATAATTTCCTTAAAGCAACAATTTTCTGCATCTCTGCCAAATATTTTGTTACCAGGCTGCACTACAAGTCTTTTGCATTAGTCAAAGACTTAATACATGCTTTGAAAAATTTCTTTTGAATAAAAAATCTGAAAGGATATTTTATAAATGAGGGCAAAGAGCAACAGTGATGAACATGCCTAATGAAAATGAATATTTCCTTGTTCAAGACCCAGATAGACAAGCCCCATTTGACTACATAAAAGTCAGATTTAGCTCAGAGATGACAGCAAAGAGTGTGGTTGCTTAGATGCACATAACAGAATGTAATAGAAGTGATAAATTCTAATTAATATGAATATATGCAGCATATGTGGAAGCAACACTTAATCACATTTTATCTTGGAGGATCATTTATATTTAACAGTAATGTTTCTTTAGTACATTTTGTTTGAATAATTTTTATTCTTTGAAAAGGTGATGAAATACAGTTTTTATTAATAATCCTTTTATCTTATTCTGTAACTGAAGACCAGAGAATCAAAAAGATGAATCCCCAAAAACACCATTTACGATCAATGACAGTTTAAGAATCTTGACAGACCTCTCTCCTCAAGAATGTGCAGGCACCAGTTGAAGTTCACCATGCCCTAGCAAGGGCTTTATATTCCCATGAAGAGGTCCTCATTGCCCTCTTTCATCATCACACGTGAATTCCCTTCCTGACAGTTAGGCCTCAAGATAAAACATCTTTTTCTCATTTAGCATTTTCCCTAACATCTAATCCTCCACTTCACATCATTTCTTCATAATCTCTTTAAAATCAGGAGTTTCCTAGTTACTGACACAGACTCATCTGTCTCCAGTCTCAAGGTGCAATTTTACTGCAAAAAGGCTTTACTCCTGTTTGGAGAAGAAAACAATACAAAAACAAAGAAATACTGAAACAAATGGGGAAGTTTTGCCAACACAGCCTTTGAAAGGTAAGTGCTTTAATCAGAGGTCTGGTTAGGTAATTTTTCTCTCTCTCCCTCTTCCCTTCTGATAATTCCTGTCAGTGTGTATTTAGGTACATTTTGAAATGCCTGCTGGACTGCCAGTTCTAGGAAGGACTTCTGTCCTCCTCAGGCATTAATGTGAGATATGAACACTCAGTGCAGTGAAAATAGGACAGTCCTAGGGTCATACATAGAGAAAATAAAATAAAGACTTTTTATTCAGTGATTTGATGGGTTTTAGGCACCAAAGGTCTTAGAAGAGGGATTTCAGAACTGCTGAAAATTCCACTTGTGGAACCAAAGTATTTTTGAAATAGATTTGGCCCTTATAATGTAAAACCTGGGAAAGATGCAATGGTACCAATGTTGTGTTTGTTCCTCTCTCTGGGTAAGTAGGATACCAAGAGGCTGAAAATCAGAGGGGTGTTGAGATCCAAGTTCATATCCAGCAGTGAAGTGTGATTTGGTTACAAGATCCCAGAGTAACACCTTGAAAAAGAAAACATTTGTTTATAGGCTGGGGAACCAGGAGGCCCTTGTGTAGCCCTCTTCCCAAGGCAATGGAACAAGGATAAACCACATACAGATGCTGTTGCCTGAGAAAGATCAGAAAGAGATTAAGGAGGGCTGTTGGACTGCAGGGTTTGCAACACCCTCTGGCCCCAGCAGAAACCACCCAGCCCACTGGTTTCACTCCGGGCCTCCACTACCCTGAAAGTGCCTACGATCTTCTGTATGTTGCCTATGCACATATTATTGCCTTTCCTCTGATTCTTGACTACATCAATGGTTGAACAAGTTTTTGTCTAAGGACCAATTCTCATCTAGGAGACACAACATAAGCAGGAAGATACAGATGCTTAATTGTTCTCTTCAGGAAACAATGACTTTTTTCCTCTTTCCACTTTACTATTAAAACAGCATTGTTACCCACAGAAATCCTATTTCAAGTTCTACCCTTGTTAAAAGGAAGGGAAAATGTCCCCCTGCAATTGTTATACCAAGTCTTGGTATCAACAATAGCAGATATCTCAAAAAATCCTGTAGAGCTTCACCTATCTGTACTATCTGAGATGTGATCAATACTCTTTAAAACAGATAATGATAGAAAAGGCACTGCATCCTGGATTCTTTTTCTTATGACTTTTTTTTTATTCCAGAGATATTAATCCAATGCTGCATCTTCTACTTCAAAGGTGTAATGTGCACTACTTCAAGCTGTTGGAAGATGTAATTTTAATGTGATAGAACCTTGTTGATTTTGTGCATTCTTCAGTAATTCACCAGCATATTTTATATATATTATACCCATATATATCTTAGTAACTGTAGGCAGGCATTACACCCAACACTGGCAGCACATCGCAGATCAGCATGTCAGTTCTTTTAATAAAAACAAATTAAGGAGAGAGTAGGAAGAAGTAAAAGGCACTTCTGATGAAGCAAGAAATGCCTATGCTTAGTCAGTTGTGTAAAGAAATCGTAAATATATGTCCTGCATGATGAAATGACAGACCAAGAAAAATATGCATCTTCACGTAACGTGAAAAAAGAGAAAACTTTATGGGTGTCTTCATTTTGGAATCAGCAGTCATCACACTGTTCACTGCAAAACGTACAGATACATTGGCATCTTAGCCCATGGTGGGCAGCATTACAAGATTATAAGGTGTCTTTGAATATGAAAATCACAGAATGGATCAGGTTGGAAGGGACCTCAGTGGGTCATCTGGTACAATCTCCCTGCACCAACAGGGTCACACATGGCACAAGATTGCATCTCGACTGTTCTGGAATATCTCTCCAGTGAGAGGGACTCCACAACCTCTCTGGACAATCCATTCCAGTGCTTGGTCACCTGCACAGTAAAGAAATTCTTAGTCGTATTCATGCGAAACACTCTGTGCGCCAGTTTCTGCCTATTTTCTCTTGTTTTATTGCTTGGCAACACTGAGAAGAACCTGGCTCCATTTCTGACAACTTTCCTTCAGATACAATTCAATATCATCTAGTAAAATTCTAAGCAAATCACAAAAGTTAAGGTGGAATAAAAATGGCATTTAAGGAACTCACAGTAGTTCAGTGTAGCAGTGTAGAACCTGAAGCAAAAAACTACTCATTGCAAAGGAAATCAGTTAAACCAGAGAAAGGAAATTACTCATCAATTAAATGTCATTAAAATTTTTTTTTACATAAAAAGTTCAACGCTTGGCAGTGTGTGTCAACCTCTCATCAATATAATCACCAATCCTCAGTACCACAACTTCTCTTCCATGAGTTGCTCAAAGCTGCTGTTTTCTAGTTCAGATCATCAAGCAGATACACACCATGACTCAGCCCCGGGAATCTTGCTGTTTCATCACTTTGCTTTAGTTTACATTAAAAAAACAAGATGGCTTTCCCAGTGGCCACACAAAATGAACCAGCTGTGTCTTTGTAGCTGAATAAAATGCACACACCAGGTCTGCACAGGATGGAATAAGAAGTTTTGGTGAGAAACCTAGTTTAATCACTTGGAACTGTAATCAACTATGTCCATTTAAATGCCATTCGAAACTCTGAAGGTCCATTAAACATAGCAGAACACCAAATACCCGTTCTCTCCAGAGATCAAAAAAAAAGTAACAAAAGCCAAAACTTCAAAGCAGTTTCAGTTAGAGAAGTAAAAATTACTTGGTGATGGCACCCATATCACAGGATGGGTGAAAATTAGAAGGGACCTCTGGAGATAACTTTTAGCTCAACCTCCCTGCTCGAAGCAGATTATTCACAACATTGTCCATGCCAAATCAAAGATAATTAAACCCCCAAATGGTTAAACTGAGTATTGCAATAACCTCAGATTTTTATGGTAGTAGACAGAAGGATTGTAGCAAACAGGAAGTCATGTCCTCTGAGAGCTTTTTCATGGATTGAAAGCAAACACTTGAAATTTGAATTACAAAACTCCTCCCCTCTTTCCAACAAAACGAAACAAAAAAACCCTTCAAACCCCATAAACAACAACAAAAAAAGGAGTCTATCATTCTGTAGAAGAAAGCATGCTTCAACTCAAACCCCATAAACATTGTAGATTATTGTCAAGGGCATCCTTAAGAAAACATAATGCAGTAAACCAGTATAGAAGACACAGAGTAGCATACACCAAGGCATTATTTCAAAAACCTTGAGAAATAAAAACAGGACAGATGCAAGTCATGAACAGCACCTACAAAAGCTGATGACAGACTAAATTCAATACAAAAATAGCAAAGTTCTCAAAAACTGGACATAAGAGGTCCCAAAAGGCATATAATCAAGCTAATTGCCTAGACAAAGTCTCCGACACACATCCCCCGACCTCTCTCCTTCACAGAAGGAGAAAAATATCATCTGAATTGCATGAGCTCACTACTGTTCAGTTTTGTTTTTCCCTCTGGTGCTTTAACTGAGCTCTATACATCCCATTCTACATATCACTTCAGACCGACCAGCAATTCTCCCAGTTCACTTCCTAGATTCTCCCACAAGTGGAGGAGGGAAAACAAAAGAATTCAATACACAGCTAAGAAAAAGAGTGCAAAAAATTTAATTTGGAGCCAAACACAGATGCAGTGTCTTATTCACTGCATCTTGTCATTCATCATTTGAAAAAGAGCCACTCTTGTTTTTCATCATGTTTTCATCTAATCACTGATGTTATAGCTGCAATATTTCTTACTGTAGGCAAAACAAACGAGAGCGGTCACAGAAGGAAAGCTGAAGGGAAGAACTAGCTCTTCCTCAGGCAAAGTAATTGGATCATACCTGTTCTACACAAAAGTTTCTTAAGAGCAGTACTTTGCAGGAAGGGAGAAAAAGGAGAGAAGACAAAAGCCAACACAGTTTCCTTCTTGCTGGTTTAACTGACATGACTTCAGAGCACGTGTACTATGTGCAAAGTAAGTGGAGTTAAGTCCATTGCAAACTGACTGCATGTGTTCTTAACTAGTAGTTCACTAGAATTATTATTATCATCCTCAAACTATGTTATTATTTTAACATTTTTAAATACAATCCATTACACTGTTAAATAGAGACATAATAAAATGCTGGAGAGTTTATTTTGCTGATGCCTAGCAACTTAGAGTAAGTTTGAAAGGCTTTATGAAAATGTGATATTATTCATGTGCCTTTTCATAAACCTGTGCACGTGTATCATCTCTAAGTGTGTGTTGAACATTTGCAAATCTGTAATGGAACTGGAAACTGTGTTTAATTTGCCAGTGGTTTAAAAGGAAAAAAAAAGGTCTCTGTCATTGTGTAACCCATCTTTCAGTCAGAAGTGAAAGTTGCAAAGGATTTTCCCTTCTTCAGATTTCTCTTTCTAGTGTTATTGGAAAGCTTGTCTTCTTGTTTAAATGAATTTCCTTTTAATCTCCTCTCTGAGCTGCTGGATAGATGAAGCCTCTTAAAAAATTCAGGATATCACTGTAATTGTAAATTGATCTGCTTCTGTGGCAGAAGGCTGGGTCGCTCCATCCAGGAAAGAGACTGTCTTCTTAAAGTTGTTTTTCAAACAAATGATTTATTTGGAATCTCTCTTATTATTGTATTATCCTTTAATGGAAAATAAGTTTTTTTAAAAAGCTACTACTTTTTGGATTGTTTTATTCCTGGCAACATACAGGAAAGGAAGATAACTGCCAAAGCCAATGTGAAGTATTTCCCAACCTGAAATTTTTACATTTCCTAAACGAGAGTTTCACTGTATTTACATAGGAACTATAACTGTTTCATGACAACTAAAATGCACATATTCATCACTGCTTAAGTCTTGAATTAATGTAATATAATAGACACAGGAAAATTCCCCACTGATTTTTGATGCAGAGTTAAGGTTGAAACACTGTTATGACTATGCAATCTTTAAAACAGACACGTAACTCATTAGGATCAAAGTAGGGGAAATTATCCATCGACTGTGGTGCTGAATCCACATAGCCTATTTGCCTTTGGCTCTTTGGTTATGAGATCTGGCATCACTTGGATAATTTCACCTAATCCATCATTAGCTTTCACGTGTCCTATATACTGTGGAACAAACCTAAATTTAACAAACCCAACTCCCCATCAATTACCACACTGAATATATTACATGTCAGTACAGGACACAAAGATTAGACATGCTGAATCACATCTTTCTTTGTGAAAATTCAATATATTTAGAGCACTTTTAATGATGATGACTCCAATTGTAATAATTGTTCCTTCTCATTGTGGACAGACACTAATACTCCAATCTTTATGTACAGCACAGAGCTGCTAAACAAAATGAAAAACCTCAGAAGACACAGAAAATATGTAAGAAATCCCAGTAACAGTGCCACAGAGTCACAAATGTGGAGTTTTTTAATTGCAGTATTTGCTTGGATGGTGGAATCCTGCAAGATGACCTATTTTTTCCCCTACAATCCTGCCAGTAAACATTAGTTATTTAGATTAACTTTCTCCCTCCACAAACGCAAAGCACACAAAAAGGTTATTACTTACAACAAAAACTCAATACGCAGCTGTTGTGTTATCACAGCATCTTTACTTACCGGTCTTCCACAAATACACTGATGAAGTTTGAAATTCACTTTGTGCACGAGCGTCCCAGATTCCCAGCAGCAGAAGCACGAGAACTCCCACGCACCGAGCGGGCACGGCAGAAACCCCTGGACCACGGCAGAGAGAAGCGCTCCCCTTGCTCAACCCCATGCCTCCAGCAGCCTGCTGCTGCGTCCAAAACCTGCAGCACCACCACGAATCCTTCTTCAAATGATCCTCCCCTCTTCAGAATTTCTTCGCGGGGAGAAAGGGACTGGGAACCTCTCTCCCGCTGCTGTGCATGGCAGTTGAAAAGGAAAAACTGTTTAACGCCAGGGAACAATAGAGTCCTCGCTCGCTCTTGCTGCTGCTGCAGCTCCTCGTGCGGGTATGGTCGCTGCTCCACGCTCTTCCATTCAGCGCTTATAGCAGTTTTCCATCAGCTAAAAGCGAGACAGCTGTCCGCAGGGGGCTCCAGCTGACTGAGCAGGTTATCTTGCTCTGGGAGGCAGCAGCAGTCATTTACACCAGCTGGAGAGAGTGAGAGACAGAGAGAAACGGGGATGAGGAGAAACACAAATAGCCTAGTGCTGTAATCTCAGTGCAGAGAGTGGCTGCAAAAGGCTGGCTTCCCAGACACGTCTCTCCCTGGAATATCCCAAATGATGCATACTAAGAAGAAAAGAAGAAATCATCATCAGACATGCTTCAGAAACACAAGTCATTCAACCAGAACAGATATAAACAGGACAATAGATAACAATTAAGAGAGCATCAGACATTTGTCCTGATGATACGGTGTACGCTGCATTAACCATTTTGTAAACACCAAAAAAATAAGTGATTACACATGCATTAAACAGACAATTAAGACCTTATGAAGAGAAATTGAAGAAAATGTTGAAAAAATTTAAAAATAAAAAACCACTGCCTTGTCTTTATCAAATTTGTTTCAGGTAATGGCATATAGCTATCTGCTATGAGGACAGATGAATATGTGTGTATGATAATGTGTATGTATGTGTAAGCACATCACCTCTGTGGTAGATGAAGTGTGCACATAATATATAACACAAGACAACATCCTTTCTTATCCAGTAAGTATGTACACATATATACATGCATAAATGTCAACTGTGTAATTTAAAATAATTTGAAGATCAAGTTATCAATCATTTTACATATGAAATTATGCAGGATACATTAGGCTGTCAAGATAGTACAAAAACGTGGAGAGAGACAAAGCTTTTTAAATAGGGATCTTTATCTCTCCCACCCACTATGCAGTGAACAGACACTATAACAAGCCTAAAGATTGGATTTCTGACACCTATAAACTGGAAAGAAAATGAGGAATTTTCAAGGAAACCAATATTATATCCAGAAAGTTACATTAAAAATGAAAAGAAAAAAAATACACAATAAGAGCACAGGACCCAGAGTTGAAAAATGATGGAGCTATTGTTGTTTAAAGAAGAAACCTTCAGTCAACCTCTCTTGGGACGCCTGTCATTTTGCACAACCTTCCCAGACTCAGCCTTTTCACATGCATTAGATTAAAATCAGTTGTGATCACATAATTCCCAAGTCCTTGCCTGTTTAAATATTCTGACATCAGAGCAAATTAGCAATGTTGAAGGTTGCAAATTCGTCTTTGTTTACTTTCCACTCTGTTACGCCTCTAAGAGGGAATTAAAGGCTCAGAGAGCTATAGCACCATGAGGCTGTGATTAAGAGAGATAAGCAAGTGTGGATTACTGTTCCTCAGCTGTTGAAAAACAGGCAACAATCAGGAGATTATAGGTTGATAAGGGATACATAGAAAGCCATGATCTTAACAAATTTATAGCATCCTGATCCAGAACTTGTACCCTCGGCTAAAAGCACTTCGGGAGACACATTTTATTCACTTCTGCTACATCATGCTGTATTCACTTTAGAAAGCATGATTTGCCCTTCAGCCTTTGCTTTGAAATAGAGAGAATACTGTTTTAAAACAATTTTTTTTGTGAGTTCATTGATTTACATCAGTTTTACACCTGCTGCATCTGCAGTTAAGTTAATCACACACACATTATTTAACAGGCTGTGTAGAGGGACTTCAGAATATTCAACATAATAAAAATAGCACCAGCTTCATAATTTATGAAAAATAGGATTAAGAATCTAAGGTCTTAAAGAAGTTTTAAGAACCTCAGGAAATCTATGACAATAGCTGTATCAACTTGCATACTTAAAACATATGTAGCTTATATATTCCTTTGAAAAATTAAAAGTGTTGGCTTCCTAGCCAGAGCTATGCACCAGAGGAAGACTCAAGTTTATAGAGAGACTAGGGGAAAAGGCACCCTTTTCAGAGTTATTAAATATAATGGATTCTACCTAGAATTTTTTATGAATGTATAAAGAAAGCCTCTGAGAATATTTTGTACGTGACTCAGATCATCTGGAAACATCATCAGGGAACAGATCATCCATGTAGTTGGCACAATGAATCAAAGTGGGTTTTGACAGCAGAACAAAGCAGCATCATGAGAGAGGGTAACCACATGTGCACAAACACTCAAATATTTTCTTATATTTATGCAGTTATACGACCATATACTTCAAAACCAGTAAAATATAGATTATTAAAGTAAAATATTTTCACACTACATTTTATGGTTTTACCGTTTTTTCAGTCACAAAATCAATCAAGTACAAAAGAATAATTCCACCTCTTTTTTTTTTTTGTCAGAAGATATAATGAATTAAAACTGTTCAGAAATAGGTCACAGAGACAAAATGGGAGGAATATTTATTATGCAAAAGTATTTTTGTGTCTGAAAAAAATAAAAAGGATTTCTGAAGAGCTGGTTTTGGGACACACTAAGTCACTTATGCAGTACATGCACTCACCTGTTACTCAGGACAGGGAAAGGCCAGTGATACCCCAGGCCAAAGAGCAGGCTAGTGCCTGAAGACATAGACACCAACACCAACCTCACCAACCTAACTGCAAGAATTAGACTTCTGTACCAAAAGGGGGAATATATCCTGATTGTAAGTTTCAGTTGCTGTCAGCATGCCTTTCTGGGAAAGCTATCGTTAGCCATTTCCACCCTGGTGTATCTGATGCCCTGTTACCCTCTCCTGTTTGCTACAGTGAATATGGGACTTCCCTCCAGCTGACAATGCAACTCCTATTTCCAGCCCACTGGCAATGTGTCTTCTAATATATACTTAACAATCATAATTTATCAGTTTTTTATGGCTTAGACATTCCTGAAGAAATGGTTACGTATTCCTGAGAAGAAGCCTCTAGGCAAAGCATAGAAATAAACTACAATTGACATCAGTATCTATATCACAAACTTAGTATGTCATTGCTGTCCCTTAGAGCACCAACATGGGAACCTCAGCAGATACAATTATTTATTTAGACGTAGAGCTGGCACTTGCGGATATGATTTAGTGGTGGACTTGGAAGAGTCAGGTCAGTGGCTGAATTCCATGATCTTAAAAATCTGTTCCAAACGAAATAATCCTTTTATTTTATTTGAGGGACAACAGCTACAACAAGTCTGTAAACTACTCACACAAAACATTGACAACTTAGCAGCTTTTCATTTTTCTGCAAAAAGTATGACTAAACTCAAAGACCTTTATGAAATGACATAGAGTTAGCCATAAAACACTGGAATGACTTTGCTTACATTTCCTAGCATTAAAGAGTTAGAAGATGACAAAATAAGCATGAAATGTCTTATATTTTTTGGAAAGAGAAATGATAAGATATATATTTCAATATAGAATCAACCCATTGGTATTCCCCTTCTACCAGTCAGTCCCATGCTGGTAGCATATCATCCTTCTCTTTATGAATAGCCATGAATAAAATCTTCAGGATCATATTATCTTATATCCTGATAATGTTATATTTCTACGTATAGTAAGGTCAAAGAGCATACAGAGACTACTAAATAGATATGGCACATTTGTTGCTAGAGTAAGCAATACACAACAGAGCTGTGTTCAGAATCACTTTTATCTGCCTTCAATTTCAGACTGGTTATGCCAGAAACCTTTAGAGAAGCTTCAATCCATTTTCATACATCGATAGAAGATGTTTTACAAACTCTACAACTGTACCCCACTAAACCATCCGTGCAGCTTGGGTACTAGACTAGCACAAAAAATACAGAATGAGCAGTAGAATGGCCCAGATTCTAGAGTTAAAAATGTTTTATTTCTTGTGTCGAAAAGTCAAAGTCCTCTTCATCTGAACTGTGCTAGTTTTGATTTATGTCCAAGACTTCCCCCCCTCTCTTAGGTATGAAAATGACAAATATTGCCAAAGACAAATAAGTCACCTATCTCCTGTTCATTTAGCTCTACAGTTATAATGAATTTATTATAGCCAATGCCCACTGGATGACAGACTACCAAATATTTCTGAAAAGCATTCTAAATTTGTAACAAGCTGATCTGGTTCTGTTGCCATATGAGAGAGGATGCCCTTGGATTTACCCATTTCATGGGATGCAGTGATACGGTTGCACCCCTACCTACGGTTTCACCCTAGGAAGGTGAAATATGTTCCCTTACATGTGTGTTTCCTTGTAAGATCCATGATCTAAATAATTCACAAAACAGTTAAAAGAAGCTTTTGTTCTCTTCATTCCCTGACAAATTCATGGGCCGAAAGTTCTAGTTCGGCATTTTGTGAGAGCCTGACTTTCATGAAGATATTTTACTACAGTCACAAGTATATTTTAATAATTCTCTTCAGATGGTACCTGCAGGAATTTTACTTGATATTGAGTATTTCAGGATGGAATAAGCTGGACAGGGCTCTCTTAATCTTTGCTGCACAGCATTAAGAGCTCTTTACCAGACTCAGAAACCACCTCTTATTTTTTTTCCACACCTATGCTAGGGACCCCAGTCATAAAAAATATGCTAAACATGAAAAATCGGGAAAAAAAATTATGTTAGTTTTTCAAAATATGACGGCTTCAGTCCTTAAGTCCGAAATTAGACGAGCTGTGCGAAACTTGCAACGGAAGTTATTCTTTAGGGACCTTAAACATACGGCCTCTAGGTGTCACACTCGACCATATGATAATAAGCTATTACCGATTTCTCTTTTCTTTTCATAGCAGGTAAGAGGCCTTGATTTTATCCATTCAGTGTTTTTATGTCACATCCTCTTTGTAAACTTGCAATTTTTAAAACAAACAAACGAAACCAACCCACCCTCTTTCATACAAGTAGTACGATTATTCATGGTTTTCCCAGAATAACTGTTTAGAGGTATCATGATGCCTGTCTCTTAAATTTGTTTCATTCTTTTAGGTCATGGATTTGAAGAACAAATTAGAAACTTTGAGAGTTATGTGTGTGACCTGCACAGAAGTAAGAAAGCATTACATGTACAAAGTGACTGGAGTATATTAATAATGTGCACTTAAACTCTTCAGTGTTTCCTGATTATTACAAAAACGTTGCTACAAGAAAAAGTTATTTTTGAAAAATTAATGAAGATTCTACTTACAGGAATTATTAGAAACATCTTTTCCTCTAGTTATGACTTTATAAATGCTTTGCTTTTATTTAGGTAAGATAGCAATTCTTGGACAAATTTATCTTTTTTAAGGTTTGCTTTTTATTGTTTGATTATACTGGGGGAGGGAGGGTGGTGTTTGGTTGGTTTTTAATCTATTTCATATCTAGACATTTTCCTAGCCATTCTTTCATTGGTATGGGGTGGCTTTTCAATTGCAGGCAACAAAATCAACATCCTTGGCATGAAACACTCACAGTAAACAAGTATTCTTAGTACGGAGAGCATGCTGAGGTACAGCCAGGAAGTGTACCTAGAACTGCTTGCAGGGAGATCAAGCTAGAGGAATTCAAGTAAGAAATCAATTAATTTATCCAGGAGGGCACCCAGCTCTGGATAAAGACACATGATGAAAAAGTGTATTTACAATGTTTGTTTTCAAGAAAAATGTTAGTTTTGACTTGATAACGTAACCAAAGGCTACTGGACTAAATAGATCAATACCATTGTGAAATGAATGGTCCAAGAACTGAAGAAGGTCAGTTTCTTCTTCTTCTTCTTTACTTTCTGGCTTTAAACTCTGTGAATGAACATTGTTGTTTCTGCCCAGATGACGTTGGCTTCAATCCCAACCACATTAAGAAGATCCTGTCCAAAGACAAGAACTGACTGAGAGAGAAGATCAAAACTGACTCCATGACTTTTTCTGTGTTAATAAAATGGGGAAAAAAAATTCATGAGGAAAATGGTGGATTTTTCACTTAAAAGCTTTTGGTAACCCCTGTTTTGGGAAAGAAACTTGAACTTCACTTGTGCTGGGAATCATCAGTGTGCTCTTCTCATCATAACCTCCGAAGGGAAGTCTGCACAAACTAAAACCTCCTCTGTAATTGTGGTATAAGTGTGCACTTGCTTACAGAGTGCTGAGGGGAAAAAAAATAGGATTGTGTGCAAAAGCTGAACATAAATGTGGCCTCTAAGTCACTAGGATGGAAAGCTTGGAAAATAGTGATAGGAAGAAAGAAAACAGGCTGAAATCAAGATAAGAAACCTAATTGGAGAAAATAAAAAACTGCTAGGAAGTAGTCACAATCAGAATTTTTTGTGGATGTGCTACATACTCTTTACTCTTTTAATGCATTTGATGTGGATCTACAATTTGTATAGGTATGTGAATAAGGCTGCACACAGAAGGGAGCTCTTTCAACCTAACTTTGGTTATATCAGTTTCAGAAAGCCCAATAGGGGCTTCACTAATGGAGGAAACAAACCAACCCAGTTGACCATAATTGCCATTTAGAACCAGTTTTTAACTCCAAGCCCATTATACTAGATTTTCCAAGAGGTAACCAAAATACAGGATTTTACTGGGTCTTTCCAAGTCAACTCTGTTCCTCCAATGCTGGCGTGTAACTTTGAAATTTGAGTTCCTAAAATCAAATGGAAACAGCTAGCCCCCATGTCTAGCATGAACTTAGGCTGAAAATAAATGTTTATCCAGACAACAGGCATACTGGAAAAAAATAGCGGTTAAAACTCATAGTTGTAAATGCAAATAAGTAAAATTATTGACAAGACCTGAAAAGCAGGCAGGGAGATTTCAAAGACACAATGGAGAGGTAAGTACGGAAATCCCTGGCAAGGGGAACAGAAAGAGAATGAAATAAACAAAGAAAATCAGTGCCCATTATTGTCTTTGAAAATCCTCTCCAGGGAGAGCTTAGTAATATGCACATACCAAATCACCTTAAACAAAAGCCACCTTCAGTCAATTTTAAACCTTTTCCTTATTAAAATCCTATTGATTGATAATTCTTCATCTAAATGTCTGACAAGCCAATTTCCATTTTCCAGGAGGGAAATGTTGGTCTTCTTTTTCAGGCCATAAATCACTCAAACATTCTGTTATCAATTCTCAAATTAGTTAGATAATACAAATTAATAAGAAAATTAAACAAGGCTGATTTCTTTAGTGAGTTGTTGTTTCATTGGTGCAGCTTTTTTTAACTTAATCAATACATTTAGTGGTTTCCAGAAATGCACAGACTCAGTAGTAGTGACAAACACAATATTGGTGGAAAAAGCTTTTAATAATCTGTTAACTTCTTAACAGTCCTAATTTAGCTTGCCAAAAGTACTGCTGTGTGTTTTGTGCTGGCTTCAACAGATCAACAGACAAGAGGAATATAACTTCAGTAAACTGATTAATGTATCTCACACCATTTGGACACGGGGTAAGACAAGGCGAGATTTAAACCATTCTAAATTAATAATCAAGATTGGGTTGGGATTTGCTAACTAACTATGCCCTAAGATAGAGCCCCATCATATCCTTAATAATAATATTTTGCAGAATCTTAGGTTATAATTAAAGTTACGTCACTAAAGATAATATCTCAAAATAAATCTCTCCCTCTCTGATATTATCTAAAACTTCACAAGTTTTAGATTGTGAAGTTTTGAAGATTGACACGAGACAGCTACTGTGGTCTTCAGAAATATGGTAGTTGCTTTAACTGGGAGGTGGAAGGCAAATCTGTTCTGACTGATCAATCTTATTGAAAATTATAGGTCACTCACTGAAGTCAACTCTGGAGCAAACTACAGTGCAAAAAGTAAATCTAAAAAAGGAAGACCACAAAGTTAACAAATTCTAAGTGCATATCAATGAAAAAAAGTTATCTTTTCAAACCTCACAGGCTAGTTACAAAATGCTGAGCTTTGTCAACAAAACCTCCCATTCTCTGAAGTGCTGCCTATTTTTCCTCCTCTACTGCTGAGTACCATCCTTGTCTCCATTTCATTTCACCAATATTTCTATGGCAAAAAGAAAGCAAGTAGCCAAACCTGTGGACCAACATAGCTGATATCACAATCACATATAATTGAATTCTCTGCATACACATCACTATGCATTTAATACAGTCTGTGTGCTGCTGAAAAACATTTTCTAAATTATCAGCACTAGCATTAAAACTAGTGCCTCATTAAAGGGGATCAAACCAAGCTTAAGGTGATGTGACACTTTCAGGATGGGAAAAACATTCATAAAATTGGCACCATTGTTCTTCCCTACGATGACAAAAGACAATATAGCCAGTTGTCTCCAATCACTGTTATATTTACAGATCTGAAAATGGGATAAAAAGCTTTCCAATTAACTGCTAGTGGGAGCTCTGGTTCTTCCACAGGTTTTTCATGTGAGACTCAAAACTGGCCTTGGTCTAAATAACTGACATTTGCATCTATACACTCTCTGCAGAACATGAGACAGCTTCATTTGATATACTTCACTTGATGCACTGAAGGAAGAAATGGTGTGGAGGAGATTCTCAGAGATTGAACTGTTACTGAAATATTATAGAAACTTGCAAAGCTGTTGTCTCTAGATCCGCATGCAGTTCAGTTGTTACCGTACAGTTAGATGAGTAGAGCATGATGCCCTAGGACAAGGAAATTTAATTTACACAGATGAATGGTGGAGAGCACTAAAAATTTGAAGGGTGGCTTTGAAACCACAATGGCAGTGTTTGAACGATGCTGAGTTCAGGTTAAACAACAACCTGAGTTCAGGTAAATAGATGGACATGATTTACCAGGGCAAAAAAAAAGGATACATCATGTATAACGTGAAATTCAAACTTCACATAAAAACCCATTTCCTAGCTGTATCAATAGGATAAAAAATAAGTTTTAATTATTTCATATTAATGACTTAAATACACATATTAAAATTAAGATGCTAACTAGATACTTACACAATTTATGTCAGCTTAAATTCTCTTAGCCCCCATATACAGATACAGACACAACACACAACTCCAGTTGTCTAGCTGATATATTGGCGCCTAATATAAGGTTACTTTTCTGAGACATCCCACACAGTGAAAGGAAAATAGCAATTTTTGCAATATGTTGCTAAAATACTCTCACCACCAGGTCCACCTCCATCCACTGCCTGCAGACGCTTCGTTATATGCTCAAATCTTAATGTCTCCATCAGACAGATTGACTCAGAGATATTTTCAACCCTTAAATATGTACAAAAGCTATTTTTATTATATCACTATTTAGTATTTTTCTTTATCAACTACAAAATCAAAGAATTCAGGCTTTTGCATGAGGAAATATGAAGAAAACAAAAAATATATTCTGCTTTCTCCAAAAGCTGTTAGAAAACCATTATAAGCAACCTGTTTTGGAAACCTTAGTGATAATTGAACATTAAATTCCCGGATCATTTCGGTCCTTTCTCCTTTCTACAGATACACAAGCAAAACCATAACATATGTAGAAGTTTGCCCAAGTCTGATTATTGTACATGGTCTTATCTAAAGGATGTTAAATATCTTATGGTCTTCGAATACATCTTAAATACTGAAACTCGCTGAATAGCCGGACACATTGTACCTCTCTTAGGCTAAAGGAGAGTGGAATTCAATGAATTCATCCCCTGTAAAGCTACAGGGTTGCCATAGCAGAGTAGTATACCGACAGGATTCAGGAAAGAGCTCCATTATGTCTTTGAACACGCATATGTCTACACCAAATCCCCTCTCTCTATCAATCACTGGTTGGCTGGCAATCAACAAAACACTTGCTTGGTTTCTAACCTTGTGAATCAAGATTTTTTTAAATATAAAATTTAACCATAACTCAATATTTGACTGCAATGATCTCTGAGAAAAATTATTCTTGATTTGCAGATAGGCAGTTTGACAGGGCTTCCTCTAAGCTCCCAAGACTTAATTTTCGTATCTGAAGGGACTGGTGAAATATAATAAATGTTCTCTGCTTCTCTTAAGAGTTGAGGCTTCTGACTTCATCTCCTAAGTTTTCTAGGTGCATACATAGTTCTGACACAGGGAAGAACCACACGTGTTGAATCTTTGGCAGAAAGGAGGAAGATAAATCTTCCAATCTCTCTTACATGTATGCAAGAAGAAAATTGCTATTATCTTCGGCCGGGACAGAACCTCTTCCAAACATATGAAAAGTTTCAAAGAGATCACCTATAACAGAGAGATTTTTGTAGAGCTGTCTTTGTAAGAAATTCTACAGAAAGAAAAATAATTGAAGTATTAAGAGAGGATGGCATTTTCATTACAATCACGTTTGGTACGTAATTCAGAAATCCACTCTCATTTTTTTCCTATTTGAAAAAAAAAAAAATTGCAACAATTCCCTTTCTCTTCTGTATTTCATATTCTGTTTCATATTCCTATGCTTATGCTAATCTATAATTTCAAGTAGTGTTCTTCACATGATATCACAAGGAAACAATCAAAAAAAATTAGTTTCTTTGGCTTTGTATAATGGAATACAGAAGACTCTATTCATTTGATTTCAGAATGGATCATTAGCCACTGTACTCTTAAACCATTTAAGAGAAATAATTTGAAATCAAACAATAAATAAGCCTAATGCATACCTCTAAGCAGAAAGTAATTAAAATAGATAGCAAAGAGTTTCTTTATTGTTTGTTTCCCCCCCTAAATTATGATTTTTGCAACAGTTCTTTAAAAGGCTTTCACTTAAAGTGCATTACAAAAATGAGATCATATTCATTGTATGCTCTTCATTAACTCAACTGATGGTGTTTTAATTCCTACAACATACAGAGGCTGATGTTTGTCTTGCAATTTGACATAGCTAGTGTGTGCTGAGAATAATTAGCTTCACTATGGCAGAACAAATGCTTTCTTTGCAAAGCACACACACAATTTTTTAACAAAGATTATTGGAAAACTTTGAAGGTATTTCTTGTCTTCCACAGAAGCAACTCTTTCATTATTAATTAACTTTTCTGTACCCTGATTTTCCCTAATGAACTAATAATCCACATTCTATCCGATGGTAAACACAAAGATCTAAAAGATGAGAAATAACTCCTAGCACAAGTGTTATGTCTGCTCTACTGAAATACATTGGATTATAAACAGTAAATGCAATTTAAAAGACTGAGGATTAACCATAGAGACAACAGCAAGTAATCTCATTACAGATTATTAAACTATCATGTCATATTGCCTAAGACTTCGCATAGAAAGCCAAACACACCTATAATTTGGTGAACATAGCATGTTAACATATGTAGGTATATAAATTAAGTGGAACACTTACAATATTCAAAAATATTGTTCTACTCAATCTACTCTCAGAACTACAACATGGTATTCATGATGTGACGTTTGGATATGTGTCTTATGTTAAAATATTATGAACATCAGTACAGGCCATGAACCAGCAAGTGACAGAATAACACCTAAAAGTCAGTAAAGGTGCAACCCGAGGCCACTGTGGGCTGATTTCACGAGTGGTCTGTGGCTGTCTGGCTAACACACACACACACGTAGAGATTGTGGGGAAGTACTGGCTACACGCAGGCCCAGTACCTTGCAGGTGCAGAGTGCCCGAATTTGGGGAAGTGCAGGCTGTCACTAACCCACTGCCCAAAGCCTGACTCTGGGACCAGTTAGAGAGAACTCTGCCTTCTCTCCTCTCCTCAGCTCAGTGCCAAGTCACTGCAGTGCTAAGTGTAGCACATGTCAGGTAACTTTCAAGATGTGCATGTTTTTGTTTGCACAAGTGAGATTTCCTGCACAGAGCCCATCCTTCCTTGTTTGGTCCACTAACAAATTGGACACAACAGCAGTCTATTGTCTAGAGTTCAACTCCCCCTCTCCCCACCACAACACAGTCAGAATCTTCTCCCCAAATGGTGGTATTTAATATTCCCCATAACAGAAATAAGATTTAGACCTTATTGTTATCCCTAAAAGCCTAAAGCAGGAGAACTAATCCTACAGTCAGAAAACTACCGCTGGAATATCTCTTATTCCTTTTTCCCCTCACTAATGGTATCCAAGGAGTTTTTGCAGAAGTAGTATTACAACCACTCACTGTGGTAGTATTAAAGTGTTGGCTCCATGAGGTAGACATAGACATTGGACTTTAGGCCAATCACACCTCCTTGAATATCACTCAGAACGAGACAGCTACTGTGGTCTTCAGAAAAAACCCATGTAATGTGAATGTTGCATCCAGAAACAATAATTAGAGTTTGTTTCTCTGACTAATATATGAGTATCATTATCATGGGATACAGCAGCAATCCTAGCCTATTCTCATAAAGTTTCAAATTATTTTGGCAAGAACAAGAGAAAAAGTGCCCAACAATACATAAAACTGAACTATTTATAGAACTGAATAGAGTTTTCAGAGCTCCTACATAAAGAAACAGAAACACCAACCTGAACTAGGGCCAGTAGATAAACTGAGAGTTGATAATGTTGAGATTTAGCCACCTGTACATAAAACTACCAAACCAAATTGGACTTTTCTATAAGACCCTAACATTCTTCATAGACCAGACAAGAAATTTAGAAACAAAACCAAAACAGAAACAAAACAGCACCAACAACAAACATAGACATAAAACTTCAAAACCCAACCCAAACCTAAACCAAAAGCCTCTAAACCCCAAGGCCACCCCGAATGTAACCTCAAGATAAGCACAATGGTGGCAGGAGAGCACAGCTCACCCACCTGAGCCAGTCCCTCAGCACATGTGGCACCATCCCACAATGGAGACGAACACCAACCCTCAGCACCTTGGGCAGAGGTTTTGGGGAAACGATGTCAAACCCTTTTCTGCTTCTATTTGTTCGTTTAATGGAGCTCAAGGACCATCTTGACAGCATATTCCTTATTCTTACAACAACATTTGGCAGTTAAAATACATGCACAACTAGTAAAACACAGATGAACTGGCATCAGCTTTAGATCATCCATTCCTTGGTACAGAAACCATTATAGCCTAAGACTGTGCTACAATTTTTTTTTTGCATACATCAGAGAGACATTGTAAAAATAGTACCCTTAAAACTTGCTAACTATTTTGCAGAAAATAAAATATTGTCTTTGAGCTGTAGCCCTGTTGTCCACAGAAGTTAAATTATTTCTTTTGCTGTTTCTCCTTGATACGTCCGAAGTCATATTACCAAATGAACACAAAATAAATTGAGCAGCTGGATGAAATTAATTAGAATAATAGAATCATAGAATATTCTGAGTTGGAAGAGACCAACAAGGATCATTGAGTCCAACTCCTGGCCCAAAAATTACACCATGAGCATTGCCCAAAAGCTTCTTGAACTCTGCCAGGCTTGGTGCTGTGACCGCTTCCCTGAGGAGCCTGTTCCAGAGCCCACACTCTTGGATAAGAACCTTTTTCTAATACCCAGCCTAAGCATCCACTTACACAGCATCCTGATACTCCCTTGGGTCCTGCCACTGGCCACCAGAGAGAAGAGATCAGAGTCTGCCCCTCCACTTTCCCTCATGAGGATGCTGCAGACCATGATAAAGTCTCCCCTCATACTTGATAAAAATCTGTCAAGAATGTAATTGTTTTAGTAGGGGTGAAAATAGTCTATACACTTCCATCCTGATTAGTGTCATAAAATGTCATCAAAGTAATGAGAAAGAAGTTTATGGAAAAGGAGAACAAAAATCTGTATCAGTACAGTATCGGTGAGTCCACCTTTAAAAAGCAAAAGAAAAACCCAGCATCACAGAAGAAGATTTTTTGCAGGGTCTTCCCTTGAACAGCAAAATTTGTTACATTTATCATAAAACATTACTTCTAAGAGAGAGGAGAGGAGAGGAGAGGAGAGGAGAGGAGAGGACAGGACAGGACAGGACAGGACAGGACAGGATAGGACAGGACAGGACAAGAGAGGACAGGACAAGAGAGGACAGGACAGGACAGGAGAGGACAGGAGAGAGGAGAAGAGAGAGGAGGAGAGGAGAGGAGAGAAGAGGTTACTATTTTAACAATATGAAACTATTGTGATTTTATTGAGCCAGTTTAAATTGTTATTCTTAAAGCCAGTGTAAGCACAGTTAAATTTAAACCTCTAATTATCATGTAGATTATACTCAGATGAGTCATAGGAGAAATTTTGCTGATGTTCACTGCAAGAAATCAATAAAAAACTAAAAGAAAAAATATTTATTTCAGAGATGCTCTTAAAAATAGACTTAAAAATTACTATTTGGATCCACCTGCAGGCCGTTTCAGAAAATCTGTAGCTGAGAGGATGAGACAGCAGGGAAACCCAAGCTGATCCAATTTAGATATGCAAATTGTATCTTGTGTGTTTGAAAAGAACATTATGGCACATGATAATTTGCACCTTGAGTTCCAAAGAATAATATTTCTAATCTAATGAAAACATACCTCCATTGTTCACTTTCCCACTCTCTACATCTGGGCCAATCTACTGTTCTCATACCCATTTGAAACTGCCCATTATTTTTTTTTTTCTTCCGTATTTGAAACAATTAACTAACACTAAAACAAAACAACAAAAACCCAAACCCACAAAACAGAAAAGAAAAAAAAAAAGAAAATAGAGAGGTATTAATTTTCGTAGTTACTTGAAAGAAGAATGTTACAAGTGGCTGACTGATGAATGATACAACCTATAATAGTAATGGGGCTAATGTAATTTCAACTCTAGGGATGAAATGCTGAATGAAACAACTGCAGTTTAAGATCATGTTTGACACAGTGCATTGTTACCTCATTTTTGTCTTTGTTGTTTCAAATACTGATATTAGCTTAGTGGTAAAGTTTTGTAAAAGCTGAACACAGTTTGAGATGTTTCAGTGGAAACACCACTTCTATATCATGATGTTAATAGACACATAAATTCATACTGGAGCAAATTAAAATTTATGAACTACAGAACCAGAAGTGTAACTTGTACCTAAGTAATACTTATCATTATCATACAATCCTATGATTTTAACCCCAAAAAGAAACATATATTTAAATCACTCAATTCATAAAAATTAACGTGTGAATTAAAATTTTGAAATCATTGAAATAAACCTTGAGATTTGTGAAATTCACATTTCAGATGTCCCTCTAATTAAAAAGGGGAATGATGCAGTTTCACTACAGTAAGAAGCATGTTTTAAGGTAAATTGAACATCTTTGTGGAACCCCTCCCACTTCAAACAGGTACAAGACTTATCTGTTTCTGATTTTCATCCACTCTGTTCACAGTGGAGATAAAACAGCAAACACTACACTTTACTGAAGATAACAGTTACAAGTCCTTTAGCTATTAACCCAACTATACCTGACAGTCCATTAACAAAGGTTAAAAAAGAAAAACAACAGAAATTGCTTCCAGACATTCAGTACATGTAGCTGGTCAGACTGGCAGTTTATTAAAAACACAGCTCTTGAACAACAAATCCCAAATAGGAGAGACTGGTAGCAACAGAAGTCTGGAAGCTTAGATTTCCAGGAGTATGTCTGCCTCCATTACACTGCCTCTTACTTATTAAAGATCAAGAAATTTTGTAATATGTAAATTTCATGGTTATATTGCAATGACACTATAACTACAGGTCATGTAAACAAAATGCAATTAGAAGACGGACCAGCAAATAAAAGGTTAATCTGCTGAAAATGAGCTTGATTGAGGACTCCTCCTATGCTCTCCATCCAGAACAATTACTGGAATAGCCCCAGTCCTGATATTAGTGGGAGCTGGCACAGACTGTGAATCAGGAAATCAGCACAGGAAAAGTGCAAGACCTACATTTGTGCTGTCCGAAACAGACGAGCCACAAAAATAACTTTGTAACAGTAAGTTTTAACCAGCCCATTAAATAGTGCAAAAAAATGAGGGTTCTGAGGGTGCTGCACTGTTATGCTTGTTGGACAACGAATGAGCTGAAGGGTCTCAGCAGCAGTCAAGACTGTGGGTTGTGGTAAAAGACCCCTCTGTGGGAGAGGGCCTGGAAATGGATGGTGCATCAGGAAGCCGTCCACTCTCCATCAGATGACAGCTAAACATGCAGTATGTGGAGAGGTTGGACCTTGTCTTTAGAGGAGATACTGCTCTACCACGAAGTTTTATATCAATGGTACTTCATAAAATATCTTTTTATTTTGTGCCTGATTCCAAATCGCTACCTTAACCATTGTGGACGTCTAATAAACATGTATGGAAAACTGAGGAAATTAAAATACTTCAAAATTTATGAAGTCATTCAGAAATTTTCACACTTTGAAAGGGCAGAGAGGAGCTAAGTTGTATTTGTATGGGTTAAAGAATTCATTTGACATCTCTTTCAGTCAAAAGCACTTAGCAGCATGGTTGAAAAAAGAGCTACCATCATCTTTCTAGCATCTCTGAACTGCTGTCTTCCCCACCTCTGACCATTAGATTGCTTTCAGCTGGGACTTCTGTAGCTGTGATGCAGGATTTTGAATATAGAACATGCTTTAGCTAAATTAATAATTTCCCAAATAAAACAGAAGTGGTTTTTTTTGCATGTGAAACTTTATAAAAGAAGATGAAAGTTTACAGACATTTCAGTCAGCACTAGGATTCAGAAACTACCAAAATAGCAAAACATATTTATACAACCTATGAGCTATATTAGTAAACATGTATCTTACTTCGTGTCACAATTTGCATTTCTTCTACTTAGACACCTCCTTGATATAATTTCATTTATATAATAGGTTAATTCTGTATGTTAATTATGTTCCTCAAAATCCTATTACAATTAACACTTTCTTTTCCTACTCTAAATATAGCCCTCCGTTTCCCATTAAACGTGCTTTCCAAGAAGATTGGAAAATTAATTTCCTCTATATATTTGTCATAGGGCAAGGAAAGAGTAAGATCCAATATTTGAAAACAAATCACAGGAAATAAACTCCTCAACTGAATTAATAGGTTACTTAAATTTTATTACATCAACTTATGTAAGTAGCAAAATGCCAAACCACAATGAAAGAGGAGGAAAAAGCACTCTGTAAAAAAAAAGTGAGGAAAAAAATCATCTTTAAAACAGATTCCACAGATCCACATACATACTAGTTTGTGGTAAAAATAAGGAAGGAAGGTGGATGTAAAAGCAGACAGATTTTCGTGAATTCCAACTGTATTCTGTGTTTCAACATGCATCATGAATAAAAAAGGAAATTCAAATTCATCCGAAGTGTTTCTAGACAAAGCTTTTATTCACTTCAATCATCTCTCCCAAAATTTAAAGATGATAATTCTAAGAATAAATCCCGAAATATTTCCTTGGAATCCAGGGAGGGACTTATGCCAAGTTGAAAGGCAAGAATTTAAATCAGACAAATCAAAACTCTTGTTGTAGCTACTACTTTAGTATTTTATGTGGTTCTTAATTCAGAATAGCTGTTCACCGAATCACAATAGCTGCTCACCATTGCCTTTTACCAGATTATCCAGGCATAAGAACACTTGCAGTCCAGTAAATATTTGCAGAATAGCCTCTGTTTTGGTGATTAACAATCCATAAAGAGATTTTAAGCAAAGCTGTCAGTTTAATCTAGCAGGGCTTTGCATCCAGTATGCCAGACTGCGTCCGACAGTTTTAGTAGCAAGGCAATGATGCAGCTACATCATCTGAACTAAGGCAGTGCATTTTTAAGAACCCAGGGGAGTTACAGCCCCATTTACTCCATCTGTGATACACCATGGGGGAAAAAGAAGCAAGGTTTACTATGTACTTATCTACAAAATATGTTGTCAAGCGGTTATTTTCACTGCACAAAAGTAAGTATAATGTTTGGGACATGTACAAAACATCTGGAATATGACTATTTTCAGCACAAATAAGCAATATTTTCATAATCTGGCATGAAGTGTTTTTATAACAGCATTTGGTCCTTCAGTGTAATTTCTGACACCAATAGCTTTCATTAGAGCTGACAGCACATTTCTTCGTAGTGAAGCCACAAAGGTTTGCCCCTTTGCAAGCAAGCAGACCAGTTGTGGCCAAACCAAGTTAAGACCTCCAAGATCATTCATACCGATGTGCAGGGTGGGTTATTCTTGCACTGCTCTAGCTTCTACCTTCTGTTTTCCATTCATTATTACGCTAACACAGGGTTCAATACATGAGAAGTTGCTCCTGGCTTTACAAAGCAGGACTCCACGACACTTACATATATACCTTACAGCATTCTCCAGCTAAGGATATCTTTCTACCTTATCTATGACATTGGTGAAGTGTTATACTACCCTGGCAGCAATCTGACTCCAATGGACAAAACTCAGCTCCTAGAGTGATAAAAAAAAGAATTTAATATCCACAATACGTTTTCCAAAGTAAAGCAGAGCAAACCCCTTTTCTCATTTAGTGTAACACAACTAGAGAAATGCACGAAAAACAGTTTTTACCTTTCACAATAAGCTTGAAGCTGAAGCTGCTCTCCCAACTTTTGTAAAAATTATGAACCCTAAATATTTTCAAGCTAAATTTGCCATCAGTTTGTCAGCAGCAGAAAGATAGAACTCAAATTTAATGAAGTCATGGTAGATGTCAGAATTTGATCTATTTTCTCCAAATTGAGATGAACATGGTATGTTTAAGTAGACTGCTTAGCTATTGGCTCTAATACCCAGCAAGCTCAAGTAAATACACACAAATAAATCTGCAGCAGAAAAGCTGTGTTATAGTAAAGTGAACTGGTCTACCATCATATCTCAATGTTTTCATTGTTTTGGTAAGACTCTAGAATTTATTTTTACTAAAAATTATAGATCATCTGAAAAGAAAAAGACAGGAAAAAATAACTGAAACAATGGTTGAAATAACCTTATTTTTGTGGAACACCTCGTAAGTATGTCATGTTATTGGTTATTTTTAGATATTTTTACTAACGAAGCTGATACTCTTAGTTGACCACTTCCTACTTGTCATCACAGCATTTTAAATTTGCTGAGTTTTGCTATATACTCTGAGGACTAGAAGAATATTACTGGCAATTACTGGCAAGATTAGCCTGAACACACATCAGATATTTTCTCTTGGAAATCTAATTCTCAAAAGATTTACTTTTGGACCTGTAGCTCATGGATGTTCAGCAGCTATAAATGATGCAAAATCAACAGCTAGCTTATCCAAACTGCCTTGTGGAAGTTCAGGGTTCTAATATCTTCTGTAGCGGAAAAAAAAAAAGAAAAAAAATTGTCCAAAGCTTGCCTTTTTTATGCATTTATTTAATTTCAGAACAAAGCACTGGCCTCATCGTGAAAATGATGTGCTGTCGGTCTGCAGAGTTTTCTTACCCTAACACAGATTGTTCTATCTTTTAGCTCAAGTTATTCTTCTGTGACCTCTTGTTGAACAGAGATTTGCATCTTTACGATACTCATAAATGACTCCCATAGGTATTTCCGACACCAGAAACTTTCTTTTGAGAGCTCTTTGATAAGGCTGCACTAATTCACCAGCTGTACTCTCAGTACAAAGTATTGTACTGAGACAATGACACCTCTTACAGTAGAGAAGTACTTCCATATATTTTCGACTAATATTTTGAAGACCAGAGGGCCTCTATTTCTGCATTCTACAGACCACCAGTATTTACGGTTGTGGGACAAGCTTGCACAGATTTGTGCACCAACAGTAAACTTACCTTTAGATATTTACTGGAATAACAATTCTCAAAACAAGTCTCAAGCCTTATCTCCTCTTTTTTTCGTCTGTATCTTGTTCGTAGAATCACAGAATGGTTTGGGTTGGAAGTCATATTGAATATCATCTAGTTCCAAACCCCCTGCCATGGGCAGAGACACCTTCCACTAGACTAGGGTGCTCAAAGTCCCATCCAACCTGGCCTTAAACACTTCTAGGGATAGGATATCCACCACTTCTCCGGACAACAGACTCAAATGTCTCAGCACCATCACAATAAACAATTTCTTCCTAATATCTAATCTAAATCTACCCTTTTTCAATTTAAAGCTGTTCCCCCTTGTTCTATCACCACCTGCCATTGTAAAAGGTCCCTCTCTGGCTTTTTTGCAGGCCTCCAGCAGCTACCAAAAGGTGCTATATAAGGTTTCCTTGGAGCCCTCTCTTCTCCAGGCTGAAAAACCCCAACAATATCAGTCTCTCCACACAGGAAAGGTGCTGCAGACCTCTGACCACTTTCATGGCTCTCCTCTGGACTCACTCCAACACATCCACGTCCTTATGTTGGGGCCCGCACAGATGGGTACAGCTGAACTCCATTTGGGGGTTTCTTCAGAGCAGAGAGGCAGAATCACTTCCCTCAACCTGCTGCTTTTGATGCAGCTCAGGATGTGGTTGGCTTTCTGAGCTTCCAGCACATACTGGTCATGTCAAGCTTCTCATCCACAAACATGTCCCAGTCCTTCTCCTCAGAGCTGCTCTCAATCCATTCTACACCCAGCCTGTATTTGTGCTTGAAATTGTCCCAGCCATGTTGAACTTCAAGACGTTCACATGGGCTCACCTCTCAAACTCAAGACATCCACACAGACCCACCTCTCACGCCTCCCAAGGTTCCCTTGGATGGCGTCTCTCCCCTCCAGTCTGCTGACAGCACCATACAGGTCGGTGCCATCAGGAAACTTGCTGAGTGCTGGTAGTTGCTCAGAAATGGGACTTCACAGAAGAGAGAAATATCTTGCACCAGTCAGTGTTGCTGCTCAGAATCCACGATTTTGCACTACTATGCAGTTTATGTTTACTGAGGATAGCTGTACAAAGACGCATTGTTTGTAAATCCATGATTCCTAATTATTCTAACAAAGCATCTCAAGAATGCTGACCACACACAGAGAAATGATAGCAATGTTTCAGTCTTCAGTCATTTGAAACTATAGGTTGCCGTTTCAGAAATGCATTTAGGAGTAGCTTCTCCTGTTTTCAGAATAACCACAGAATTTGGAATAAATCCAAATTCACTGTTGTTAAATCTCCCAATCAAGGCCGCTAGAGGTATTTTTGGCAATTTTTGTTTGTTATGCAAAATATGAGAGTTCTGAGCTATAAATGACTGCGAGTGCTTGAAACTCTTATTAACTCATAAGTTGTAATATTATGACTTAAGTTATGGCTTACCTATAAAACTTATAAACAGTTTCATTAATATGTGAGAGCACATAGAAATTAAAATGGATTTATAAAACTCCATTATTCTACAAAGACTTTTTTTTTTTTATTTACAGTGTAAGAAAAATATCAGACTGTTCAAGTATGGCATTATGTTAGTGCAACATGTTCCTGGAGAGTTCCCATACTTAGCTCTCATTGTTATTTCAACATCTATCATTTCATTATCAAGACTGCCAAGGAGGCATGAAAGTTAATGGAACATGTGTCCTAATCCTGAAAGACAGACTGACACTTCAAATTACAGATAAAAAGCAGAAGAAGAACATATTATCAGAAAATTTATTATAAGAGCTACTGGAAAAAAAAAAACCCAAAACACTGAAAAGAAATCCAACTCCATATAGATATTTCTTGCTAGTGATGCAATGTCTATTTGTAGTCTTGACTTCTATGATTCTGCCACTGAAAAAAAATAAATATATGAACACCAAGTCAAGGAATAACTGTAACACAGAAGACAAATAAAAAAATACAGAGATAGATTTATTATCCAAACCCCAGAAGTCCTACAGAATTACACAGTGCATTAGTTAATTTATAGTCCGAGCAAACTATATAGTGAAAATGAAAAACCTTTAATCTCATTAGTAGCACCATGGACATTACTAGCACCCATGGACATCTCCTTAAGATTCAGTTATCATACTGTGTGCATGATCTTGTTTCATGCAGGAAAACAAAAAAAATGAAGCTATCATGAACTACAAAGAGAAGCCACTGAATATTACCAAAGGAAGCAAAAATAAGAGAACTCAATGTTTAAATTAAATACATATGTTTCTATTCATATAAAGGACCTTACAATAAAAAAATATTTAGCTGTACAAGAGAGGTCTGAGATTAATTGCAGACTGAATATGTATAACAAATACCACTAAAGCTATTTTTAAATTCACCTAGTATTGCGAGAAAATTTATTTATTTGATTTTCCTGATTATTTCCCTGAAAATTATAGATAAATGCATGTTTCCTGTAAGTAAGCTCCTCAGAGAGGCTAGTTGGCAAATATGGAAGCCAAGACTAATCACTAAAAACCCAATAAAAATAAATATTATCTGAAATGGTATCCTTCTAGAAAGTGTGCTTGGAAGTAGAATTCTCAACCACTGTATGAAGGTCGATAAAAGTTGAAAATTACCTCTCGATCATCCTTCAGTGTGTACCTGCCTTATTTCTACAACCAGGAAAACAAAACCAAAAAAACCACTAAGCTTGCAAGAATAAATTCAAGCATGCTATGGATATAACATGGAGATGCTGATTTGGATTTTACAATAAAACTTCCACAGAAGTATCGTCCTTTGTTTGTTTACACTCCCTTCCATCTTTCAGTTAAAAGTTTTGAGTTTAATCCTTGCAAAAACATATGCTCCACCTCTATTAGGCCTTCATTCTACTTTTCTCAATTAATTACCAGTTCTAGTTATTTACCAAAAAACTTACTTACCTTATGCATTTTTAACAACTTTACACATGCGTTTATAAATCCAGTGCTTGAAAGCACAATTTTCTGATGATGATTTGTGGGGAAGGGTGGTGGCATGGTGGAACCTGTGGTTGCCCAGACACTGAGGGAGATGTTGAGGAGGAAGACACTTGTGATGCCTTTTAGGGCATCAGTATCTGAGGGTGACGGGGCGTATGACACCGCCAGACAGCATGCCTTGGTTAATAACTCAGATCAGCACTGAACCAGGAGAAGACCTCCAGAGCAAACCAGAATATCTCCAGCAGGAAAAGAACACACCTGGCAGGCTGAACATCAGCCATCTCAGCCACACTCCTCAAGGCTGCCAGGTGCAGTTGTGTCCTAGGAAGCATAAAGCCCTTGGCAGCTCTGGTTCTGTGCCAAACTCTTCACCTCTTTCAAACTTCCTTACACAGATAGGATGGAAATTCGTGCCAAAGTACACAACACGACACCTTCCTTTTGATGGCTGGACATCTATTCATCTGTAAAGGGAGGTTAAACAGTCAAGAGGGAGAGGGAGGGAGGGAGATATAATATTGAGGCACAACATTTTGGCACATGAACCTAGTCCCAAGTCCCATTCCGTGCATATACACGTGCTACCAGCACAGATGGCAAGCAGAGTTTCAGGACTCAGCACCCCTGTAGAATCTGGAATAAGTGTTTGGCCTTGCAAATTCCGACAGAAACTGTATTAAAGCAGGAACAGAATAACTAAGAAATCTCATCAAACTACCATATCTGAGCACTTTTAATTACCAAAAAGGAAATTCCCCCCTCACCACCACAACTGTTCTGAATGCAAACGTGAGCTGATCCATTAACAAGAAGTGCTATCAATGCTCTTTATCTTTCAAAACAAAATTTCTGTGGATCAGGAGGATACATACCACAACACAGCATTTAAGAAGTTTCCTTTACCCTGACATAACACCAAACATATCTAAATTGTTAAATCAATTATTACATCTCACACATCAAAGTAGCTCAAGGTGTTACAATGAATAGATCAAAACCACAGAAGAAATCCAAGTGGTCAATACATGCCTGATCACTTAGGGCTCACGTCCTTTTATTCTATTGAACAAAAGAGTAGAAATCAACAGAAAATATTATTCTTGAATTCCAAAGTTCTCTCTTTCACCTCGTACCATGGACATTTTAAAGCTACCACAGCCTGTCCATTGATGTTATACCTTGCATTTTAATGAATAAATACTCTTTCAACTGCTTCGGTCCTGCATTTTGAACTTTATTGACAGTTACATTCTCCACAAAACTGGAAAGGACGCAGATGCTTCAACACTTCAATATCATCATAAAGAAGAAAAAATTCCTGTCCTTGTTTCATGACTAACCAGGAAGGCCATTGTAAGACTTTCATCCATGCATTTTAATAACTTCTTTATAAATTTGAACTGTGTTGACTAAAAGCTTGAGGTGATATAGAAGCCTACTTGCCAGCTGATGCAAAACCACAGTGCTCCTGGCAGCTACCAACATCCGTTGTTTAATTTCACTAAGTCACCAAAGCTCTATTATTTTAATATATTGCATACTCATGGTTTTAACACTTCAATCCATACAAAAGATCTCAATATCCTCATTAAAAAGTATAAACTCATTAAATTTCAATACCCAAGTTATATTAAAAATGAAAAACAACAAAAGGCTTTCAGAAGCTAACTATTTTATCAAACAACTTTAACAAAGGTGAAAAGAACAATGTCTAGTTTAATCAGGGTATGTTGGCAGTCACTTAAAAATACTTGAACTTCCTGCAAAATTATTTCTTTGAAGTATATAAATAAGCCTCAACATCTGTGTGGAAAGGTACATGAACAAATACAGAAAGGAAGATTAGGTAAAATACTCTACTTCTGAAAGGGAGAAAGTCGAGGAAGATGGGTCAGGACCACTCATCAGAACTTACCCCCCCTCTCTCCAAAATACCAGTTAATAGCTTAGTGCAATTTATTAGGACTGGGATGACTTCTCAAACCTACATTAATTGTATACAGGATAGACAATGGCTAGAGAAATCAGCTCAGCTTTTGTTTGAAAGAAGTCATTTTTCACATATCTGTTCAATCACATATGCACAGAATGTTCTGAAACAGAAGTTACATAATCCAGTCTGACCTGCAATCTGAGAGTTCAAAGATAAAGAGTGTTGTTCAGCATAAATCAGTCAACCATACAATGCATTTGATTTTTTTTTTCTCTATTAATCAAGTGCATGAACTTTCATACTGCTGTGCTGGGAAGAATGAATATAATTTTCCGGCAACTATTTCAGAAAGTACATGCATTTTTTTATGGAAATGTGCAATATTGCACTGCCTGTGGAGTTCTGAATACATATCTTGAATAGGATTCATCAGTGTCCATTGTTGTTATCTACATTTCAGCTATATTTCATTACAGTTGATAAAGACCTAGTCAATACGATACAATTTATCTTGCCAGGAAGTATATTTCTAAAACCAGTCAGAAGAATCCTACCCTAAAATATCAAAATACACTTTGAATACAGAAGAGGTGCCATGTTACAAACTCAGCTACAGACACCTAAATTAGATTAGGCCCATGTTATCTGACTCCCAGATTTGGAGTATGTTCCTTCCTTCTATAAAAATAAAAAAATCCTATTTATATGGTAATTACAGTTCTTCAGCATTTCCATTCATAAAGCACTCTATTCCCTGTTCTCAAGCTTTTCACAAGCTTCCCTTCCAGCCAATCACTGTTTTGGACTGAGAAACACTTACAAAATTCGGACAATAAGCATGTAATAGTTTCCAGGTCATCTTGAACCTTTCTTATGCTTCCAGTATGACACACAACTGTAGAGACCTGGCTAGGCAGAGAAGAGAGCAGCCTCTGCAACCTGCCAACAATAATAAAATGCAGAAAAACACGGCTGCTACAACCAAGCAAAAATGCTCTGAAGCCAGGCTGGAACGTAGGTTTGAGAGCTTAGTGTTGGGCTGCATACGTTTATACTAGCACCCAGCAAGGCAATAATTTTTATTGTATTAATTGAAGTTACTATAATCATATCTAAATTTCCCCCATGTGATCATAACCAAAGTGCATAACACATGACACTTGCCAGCGATGGACCTTTCCTTACCACCAAAACCTGGCCTATAACTTTTATACAATACCCCCCTCCCAAAACGAACACCATTGACTATTCTAAAAGGAAACAATTTGAAATAACTGAAATCATTATTATTTAAATAATCAGAAAACCAAACACTTCACTAAAAAAAGAGATTTATGAAATTAAAATTATGGAATTACAGAATCTCAACAACCTTGGAAATATTGAATCCCAACCTAGCTTATTTGTGTCTACTGCAACACAGATGGACTGTATTGGGGTGCTTTTATTCCTCACACCACATCTCTGACTACCTGCAAAATATGTTGCCCCAGAGTTTCACATGTTCCTAGGATTTACTGGACCAGATTTTGCTTGGTTATTACCGAACCTTAAACTCCCCCAGATATTTCCATATCACTACATGTGATCCATTCCAGTTTTCAAAAACACATTTATTTTAACAGAATATTTTCAGTATCCAATATTTATTCCCCATCTGAAGGAATTTATGCATCTTATACCAAGTAATAATTAAGATTGCTATCAGCGAAATAAGCTGGGGTTTTTACAGTTTCCGCAAACAATATTTATGTGATATTTTTCTACATATTCTCCTGCTCTTCTGCACGCTTTTAAACTATCAACATCAATCACTGAGAACACTTCCAGTATTGATTTCACAGATTAAAACAAGTCTTTTAGTCTTTCTACTAAATGCTGACTTTTAATCTTTCCTGCACTATTTCACAGCTAGAGATAGAGCCAATATTTGTCGAACTGGTTGCTCTTGAGAAGTCACTTTTTCTTCTCTGACTCCCTAAGCCCCCTCAAGAGTGACTGTGTTCCTCAGTCAAGAATTCAGGAGCTCTCTGAAAATAAGGCCTGCACTTCTTGTTTCTGGAGGCATCATTTTGACTTTGTTAGACCAAACCACACTTTACCTGAATAAATCCATATTACCAGACAGTTCAGATTACTATGCCACTCTAAAAAACAAGTTATCAACTGCAAATTTCAAGGGCACGGATTTTGAAAATTAAAGTCATGCTATTATGTAAAATATAAAATATCACTTTTTCCTAAAACAGGACTGTTCAACAGAAACAACACAATTCAACAACGATCCCAGTTCTTTTTTTTAGCAATGTGGCCAATAACAGATTTTTCAATCCTGTTGATGAATATTCATAATTTTTTATTTCTCACTTCTAGATAGATACTAAATTTAGAATAGATAGATAGATAGATACTATTTATAATCCCACCAGCCACTTCTTCACATATCTTATCAAAGCCTGGCTGTTTACTACACTCATCTTTATCAGATAACCTTAAAATACCTTAGACGGTATATACGATATATACAAAATATGGCATAAAATACATAAAATTGAGGTTTAACTAGATCAAATGTAAGGTGCTGCATCTGGGTGGGGGCAACCCCCAGTATCAATACAGGCTGGAAGATGAACAGGTTGAGACCAGCCCTGCCCGGAAGGACTTGGTTGTACGGGTGGATGAGAGGCTGGACATGACCCAGCCATGAGCACTCACAGCCCAGAAAGCCAAACGTGTCCTGGGCTGCATCCCAAGCAGAGCGGGCAGAAGGGTGAGGAAGGGGATTCTGCCCCTCTGCTCTGCTCTGCTGAGACCCCACCTGCAGCGCTGCACCCAGCTCTGCGGTCCCAGCATGGGAAAGATATTGACCTGCTGTAGCAAGTCCAGAGGAGGACGGCCAAGATGGTTAGAGGGATGGACCACCTCTTCTATGAGTAAAGGCTGAGAGAATTGGGATTGTTGAGCCTGAAAAAGGCAAAGTCTTAGGATGACCTAATTGCAGACTTCTGGTACCTGAAGAGAGCCTGCAGGGAAGTTGGAGAGAGACTATTTACATGAGTAAGAAGTGACAGGACAAGGGAGAATTTTTTCAAACTGAGAGTAGGTTTAGATTAGATATTAGGAAAAGAATTCTTTACTCTGAAGGTAGTAAGACACTGGAACAGATTGCCCAGAGAAATTGTGGATGCCCCACCCCTGGAAGTGTTCAAGGCCAGGTTGGATGGGGCTCTGAGAAACTTGGTCTGGTGAAAGCTGTCCCTGCCCATGGCACTGGGTTGGAAGCTAGACGATCTTTAAGGTCCCTTTCAACTCGAGCCATTCTATGATTCTATGAAAATACAGAATTAAAGACAAGGTACAAAGAAGTGTCAGTCAATGTATTTGAAGGGAAAAAGATGTCCTATCAAGCACTTTTAAAAAATTGTTATTACTATTACAAGCATTCAACTCTTATCCTGTACAACTCTTGGCTCTTGTGTTCAGCTGTGATGGTGAGGAAATACATTAAAAACATTGGAAATATTTCAGCTCTGGAGATGGAAGGTGGGGAAAGGCACCCTATTCTGAGTTACTTTGAAGGCTGATAGAGTTGAAATTGTTACCGGTCAACCCTGCGGAGAAGCGTGCAGATTTCAGAGATGAAGTACAAACACAAAAAGAATTAAAAAACCTCAAATCCTCAATGTGGTAGACTCAAACTGACAATAATCTCATGTAATTTTTTGCCCAGTAGGATTCATAAGGGTCTTAGGAAAAGAGTATTGCAAAGAGCCAGCCAGCACAGAAGTAGGTGTTGCTGTGAGTCCCCAGTGCTCAATACACTGTGGTGGCAGCAGCAGCAGCGTCCACTGACCACAGGGGAATCCTGTCCCTTGCTGCAGCCAGGGAAAACTGCCAGCTCCAGGTACACAGTAACCCCTACCTCCACACTGCCAAAGAGGAACTCAGCTCTGTAAAGGCCTAAAGGTGAAAAATTTTAAAAAAAAAAAAAAAGGACAAAAAAAAAAATTCCACTGCTGGAACATTTCAACTGCAATATCTAACACTATACATGACGAAGAACGGTCACAATTAAATACACATTAAAGATCTATACATTAAATAAAAGTATCTCTACCAATCAGATTTTTGACATTCATGCAACCTCACATAATTTTAATACAATCACAGTGTGATTATAATTTTAAGAGTGTCCAGCTGAAATAGTACCAGAAAAGATGTGTATGCAGTCCATCTCTCTGTATTAACAACAGCGCATATGTCTTTGCGAATCACTACTGTTAGACTCTTATCTAACAGACTCTAAAAGACTGTACCTTGCAGTCTTATGAGAGATGAGACTTTAGACATCAGAAATAATATTTTTATAACAGATTTTCAAAACAACTTTGTTTCAACTTGAGAAGAAGCCCTCAGCCAAACTCCAGAAGAGAAATGCTGAAAAAAAAAAAGTAAACAAACAAACCTAGCAAAATTATCAAGAGGGGTAGTGAACCACAGTTTTCAATATCAATGTAACACATTAACTATTAACTCCATTGGAATGGAGGAATCAGATCAATAAATAAGCTTAGGTAAGTAGGAAATATTTCCAAAATAAAAAATATGTGGAAAGGTTTTTTTTAAATGAAATGAAGACTTACCTTCTGCATTCACGAAGGAGAACAGACAAAAGCAACATTAAATTTCCCATGATAGGTGAGAAAAGCACATGAAACAGAATAGTGAGAAATGCATCAGCCCTAAAATCTAACAACTGAGTACACGCTGCCACTGACCACACCCTCCAAGAGCAAGTGAATAACCCTAATCCTACTTTTCCTGCAGTAAAAAAATAAAATTATTAGAGATTCCATAAAAATAAAATGATGTCTTTTGGAATGTTCCTGCAATGTGTATAAAAAACTTTACAATTAAAAAGCTAGCCCTAAATATATAGTTAATGAGAGTAATGCGTGTACTTGATATTAACAACTCCCTTTGACAAACCATATTTTAGTTGATTATTACTAATTTAATCTAGCTATTCTACAACCAAACATATTCCTTAGGGTGATTCTTCTGGTCATGATTTTGGGTTTGTTTTGCCTGGGTTCTATTTATGGTGTGGGAAATAAGAAGTTAGTTCAAACAAAAAACCAAAAACCACAACACCCACAATTTAACAAATAAACATCTGGCAATGAATTCCCTAAAAATTGCTACTGTAATATTTTTCAGGAGAGAAGAGTTCGAGGTTTAGAAAGCAGAGAATGTCTGGCACCAGAGATATACCTCTTGATCTACTCAAAACGAGAAAAGAACACTTAGAACTCTCATAAAGGTTAAAGAATCACAAGTCAAGGAACTCCTAGCAGAGGCAGTAATTTCAGAGCACCCATCAAAGATTTCATTACTCCAATTGCACTCCACCTTCTGTAAGTGACACATTGCACAGGTGCAATCCTGCCAGCATGAGAAGCATTGCTGCAGCAGCCAGGCATGGACCTTTCTGGCACTTACTTTTGTCACTGCGAGGCAGACCTGGAGCAGCTTCCCTATGTTCCCACACTGTCTCCATAAACACCCATGATGGTAGGTAGTAGAAATAGATTTGGAGACTAGAATATTAGGTAAGGAATTTAAAAAGACAAACTTTGACAGGAGTGTGGTTTGTGGACAGGAAAGAGGGGTAGGTGATACTGATACTGCTAGTTCAGGACAGAAACAAACTGGATCCTGCCTAAAGCAAAAAGACCAAGTTTCATAGGCCAAGGGAGCACCTGTTCCAGGGCTTCCAGTACCATAATCTAACATTTCATAATAGAATCAGGGAATCATTTAGGCTGAAGAAATCTTTATGATCATGGAGTCCAACTGTTAACCCAACACTGCCAAGTCCACCACTAAACCATGTCCCTAAGTGCCACAACTGTGCATCTTTGGAACACCTTCAGGGATGGTGACTCATCTACTTCCATGGTCAGCCTGTGCCAATGCTTGACAACCCTTTCCACGAAAAATGTTTTTCCTAATGTCCAACCTAAACCCCCCTTGGCTCAATATGAGGCCATACTACACATTTTGTCCAAATTTTAATTCAATTAATTCGAAACATATTGTAGTTTCATATATATTCATTTTAATAGCTGAGTCAGTTTATGCTTTGTTCTTTGAAATGTAGACAATCTCCTTCCAAATGTACACTGAGTTCTGTATATTTATAACTTTATCGCTATGGTCACACCGTGAATTATGCTTAACTTTTACACTTTGCTACTAAAAGAAACAATTCTAGTGAGTAAGCCAAATACTACATCTTTGGAAAGATTTGTGAAGTCCTGTGTATTGGAAGCTGTCTCAAAATATTGCACTGTAGTTTTAAAAAGACAAAGCCCAGTTTCAAAACCTGGTAGTTTTGAAAACAAAAGTCTTCAATTATCTAATCACATATTTCTGAACATGTTAAACAGCTTTTATTTCCCCTGCTAAACTACACAATGATCTGTGTCCTTGGAGTCTGTCCTCAGTTACATTCAGTTATACAAAGCTGCGCAGAGCAGTGATGAACATAATCTGAAGACAAAGCATTTTTCCTGAAAACAGTTTTTCTATAGTGGTCTTCCTAATAACACAGCTGCTAGCCAGGATTTCAATACATTGTTTTCTAACTATATCAAGAAGCTGGGTAATAATGGGGAAAAATGTCAAATTACCCTACTCAATTAAAATGAACAAAAAGAATTTAGATTCTGCTGAATTAAGGACAGGCCTTTTACTTTTTTTACACCCAATTTCAGGAAAAAGAACTATTTCAGAAATTATATGTGATGCCATTCCAACCTCAGGAGACAATTCCACAGTTTAAAATATCATATGGTATGGCTTGAATATATTTTACACTTAGTGAGTATCCATTACGTAACTTTCCTTCACTGCCTTTAATTACCCCATTAAGCAAGTTGGTATTTGCATTTGCACTTACAGCAGCTGCACTAGAGCTGCAGGGCACAAGAATATAAAACCAAGAAGAAAAATTAATAAAACATTATCTTTTCCATTTAGCAAATTCACTTTCTTTTTTAATGGAAACATTTGTATTAGTAGACTACTTCAGCACTGTAAGATAATAAATCACATAAACCTTGTATTATTCAAGCCAACTGAACTGCCAGATAGAAGTATCATCACTCACTAACGACACAACTTGCCCTTAAGCTTTTTTCATTTTACGGTATTTCTGAGGAGTCACTTTGAAAATGTTATTCACAACATTAAAAAGTGGTGCAAATGTAATGCAAGAGAAATCCCTCTTGTTCTAAACCTTTTACATGGAAAATAATTTAGAAATTTATTTTAATGTGTTGCACATCTTTTCTTATTCGGACACATTTTTGAGTAAACAAAGATGAAGTTTTCACTTCATTAATTAAAAAATCTGCAAGTCATCACACATTCTTAGAAACACCTTCCAAGTTTTGAGACCATTTATTTTTCAGCTAGCCTACATAGGTTACAATACATGCATTAAATATTGCAGTAGTAATTATTGCATAATATTGTAATAATTAATAGCTATAATAACTATTAATAGCTATGTTACTTATTACATCCATATGTTCTCTAAACATTATGCATATAATAAACAGTAAGAAACAGAGCAATGAGAAGTATCAATTTATTCATTAAGAGCCATTGATTGTGAAAAGCCAATTCCAGAGTGCTGGTTGCTGCTTGACTCGTTCCAGGTGCATGGGAATGCTTTTACCCAGAAAATAGGGGATCATGCTTCTACCATGCATTAGAAGACTGACACCCGGTGTAGACAGATGAAGAAAGCAAAGTAGCAGTTTTGATTTTGCCCCGTCCTTCATTTTTGAAGTCCTAATTTTGTAGCTGCTATAAAATATCCTATTTCTATACAAGTATTATCCATGAGAATCTCGCTACAATACTTTCTTGTATCTGGCAGGAATGGCCCTATATCAGGCTTTCTGCTGTCCCAGACTTTCTTCTTAGTGAAAATTACTCCGTCTGAGATCTTTTTCAGCCATCTCTATTCCGCATTTTAGAGCAAAGCTGAGGCACCTATTATTAACAAGCAGAAAACACTATTTTATAAGCACCAGAAGGATGTTGTAGCATGGACTAATGACCTATACCAGTTCTGGTGCCAAAATTCAGATATTAACACAATTTGAGCATACTTAATATCCTAGCAGTTTCCCTTTCACACAAAGCAGGTGCGTGTATAAAGGGAAAAAGTTCTTAAAGCGTGTAAGAGTAGCATATGATAAGAACACACATTACAGCAGTTGTATACCTTTAATAACGTAGTTTTTTCTGTGAGCTTTTTCTGTCAACACAGGATAGGCCTAAGATACACTGGTTTAAGTGCTATAAACACTGTCCTAAAACAAATCCTGCTAGTATACCATTTTTCATGAGGTGCTTAATTGCAACGCTTATGAAGAATTGTAAGGGCAAAGGAAACGTGACTCAGGTCAAGCAGCATATTTATGCACACCCACATAAAAGTATAGCACAAAGAATCGACAGAGCTGCGTATCAGACACGCAGCACCAATAAGAAAGAAAATAAATTATCATGCAACTTTTACAAGCCTTACTCTGACTCTCCATTTCAGTCTAAGAACTGATTTAGCAATAACAAGGCTTTGGGCACAGCTGCCAATTCCTCCCAGTTGGATGAGAAATGTTTCTTCCTTTCTTTCTGAAAAATTAAACATCTAATTCCCATGAAGAGTCTCACGCCAGTGGCTAATTAGGGAACATTTTACAAGAAGAACTAAAAATTGTCAGCAACACAGCAGGAAAACATTGACATTTTTTACAAGCACAGCCATGACACAGTTTAATTTCTCTTTCCAGAGCTCTTGCAGGCAAGCAGCTGCTGCCCAGACAAGCTGAGATCCTGTACACTTGCTGCAAATCCCAGATTTCAGATACTTATTCAAACTGGCAAGAAACATTCCTCCCACATCACCTTTCAAACATTTGACAGCCTGACCATCCATTAAATGCATCTCGTCTGTGGATTTCTATATAATTCTTCCTTCCAGCTATTAAAAAGCAATGTGATTCATAGGAATCTGTGAGGACTCCCAGGTCTCAGAGTACCTGACAGGCAGGGGGAAAGCAGGAATAAAAGCAGGGTGAAGGTGGTGAAGGCACAGGACTGAGAAGGCCAGTAACAGATTACACTGATTAATGGGTGGATAGGAGAATATATACCCTTCTTCACTGAGCAGCTGGAGAGCAGGGTTAGCTGCTGGTCAGGAGGCAATCAGATATTTGTAGTGAGAATTGATGCAGCCTATGGCCAAAAGCCATGTCACTCAGATCTGTGCAAATGCAACACCAACTGCCCCAGGCTCCCAGGGAATAAACAAGAGAAACTGTGAAAAATACAAAAATAAAGCGAAACAAAACAAAAGGCAGAACCAAAATAAATCAATACAACAATAAAACCCCTAGATGTCCTTTCTTCTTCTTTCCCATACATCCTACTAAGGTTAAGTAAAATTCCCTTTTCACTCTAAACTTGAGATCCTTGTGCCAGGTGTGGCAGATGCGATTCAGTAATGCCATCTTCCTGAGATGGAAGATGGAGCCACAGCCACTGCAGTGGGTACAGACATGCACATCCAGTTATAGGAGCAATTAGAGAGGATAAAAGACAGATTAGGTCCTCCCTCCAGAATATATACCCTGCCAGAGGAGCTGAGGCCAGGGAAAGGGTGGTAGAGGTTAATTACCAGCTGGAACCCAAATGCTTTCTTTTTGACAGTTCAAAATGTAGATCTGTTTAAGTGCCATAATTTTAACCAAGCACTGACACACACATATTTTAACAGAAACATCCAGCTATTTCAGTTATTTTCCAGTTTTTCTTGAGTCATCTGAAAAAACTTTTCTTTTCCTTTGTTTACACACTACCCACAGGATTAAAGCAAATGAAAAAAACCTCTCAGTTTCAAAGACCAAATATTTAGCATAGCCATATTCAAACAGTTTCATAAATCTGCCACTGATCATACTCTGTTGAAGACTTGTGCTCTGTGGCACAAAGAAAAAAAGAAGAAAACTTTCAAAACATAGGAAAACTGAATGTTTTACAGTCACTGTAACACGTGCAATTCATTTTCAGAAAAAAAGGTCACCTTCAGCAAACACTGCTTCATCTTTTAAGGGTTAAGACTAGAGCATTTAGTCACATTGTTATGGCCTTAGTTTCAACAGCCCAAAATGCCCAGTGTCCACCCCTACATGGCTGTTGGGGGCTATGCAGGACAACCAAGGTAGCTGGGTGCCCCCTGGATCTCTCTAGTGGTGCTCCCTTTGTTGTGAGAGATCAGCTGAGGTCAGACATATCAAGGAATGAGCCAGAACTTTATCTTATTAAGCAAAAACTGTTCCAATTCTGAGATTTTCTTAAACACACATGTACATTTGACAAATTATCATATGATGTTTTCCAGCTCCATATGTCCATCAAGATTACATTTTTGCAAAGCTTTAGCTAAATCAGATCAGCCAGTTGGATTCAGAAAACAATCATTGCTTTTTTAATTTCAGACACACATTCTGATTTTTTTAACTTTACTGTCAATTTAAACTTGCATCCAAGAATGCTTATTTAACATGTAGAAAATTTAACTAAAGCAAAATGAGATACTGGAGAACTTAGGAAGCAGTATCTTCTAACTATCACAACAACAGTTTTGCGTGAAACCCAAACAAAACATTCTTCTGTTGATTCAGCTGGTAAAGTTGTGACTTTATACTTCATATGCTGTTACATTGCCAGGGACTGTGTAAAAGAGCAACACCGTTTAATCAACATAGCTCTTTTAACATATTTGTCACCGTGCCTTCTCTACTAGGAAGTTGATCTGGTTGCATGAACTAATCAAAATGTCTTTGAACACCCATTAATACTCTTCAGTTAAACATCTACTGGGTTTAGAACCAATGTGAAGCTCATTTAATACTCTCCATGCTCTACTGGCATAAATCTTTCAAACTACTTCTCTTTTTTTTACCACTAAAATGGCAAAGTAAATGGTTCCTCTTACTATAAAAGATTTCAGAGACAAGAGAAAGAAACAGCCATCACTCGTTGCTGAAACTAGTCATGATTTTCGTCAATGAACAAGGAAATATGATTTGAACCAGAATAAATAATGAAGAGTTCAGCGCTTCAAAATATAAACACTTAACAGAAAACATGTTTCTCTGCTATAAAACCCCAAACTTTTATGTTCAAATTAAAAATATACACATTCCATCATAATATTATCTTGAAAACAGCATTTTTAAAGAAGTGAAACGAAAAACAAGGAGATGTAACTTTTCATTCTTTCCCAGTCCGTGGTTGAATGTGGAATTCCCAACACAGACGGTAAAGAACATGCAACGCAGTGAAGGTCCTCTGGGTTTGATATTCACCTGTCTCTTTTCAGCACCACCAAATTCATATTACCTCAATTAATATCTGCCAGAATCAGTAAAATGGCATCCCTCTCCTGTTACTATTATTTTGTTTGACCTTGATATCATGAACACGAATGTAATTATGATAATGAGCCAATTATTTTCTACAATACAGCAATCAAAAAGGCTAGTATTCCCTCCCTTTCTCATGATAATACCTGAACATTCTGGCTTTATTTCATCTTCAGTTGCTAACATGCAATCACTAACATTTTGTTTTGTTTTTATTTCTTGTTTCTAGCAAGGAAAAAGCCCAAAACTAAACAAAAACAACCAGTGAAGTTTTAGAATATTCGTAACAGCATGCTAGATATATGATTTATGTAGGACAGTAAGCAAGTATTTTAATGTTTGCAGTATTTTACAGCTTTTACTGGCATAAATTTTGAATGACAGCACATCTGTCTGTTAGGACAACAAACTGTCAATAATGCATCAGCTACACCATACGCTCTGCATATTTTATTTAGTTAATATAAAAAGTTTGTTGATGATGCTTGAGAGGGTTTAAGCTTTTTTAGTACTTTTAGACAATCCAGCCATATCTGCCTACCATGGGATGTTTTTGCCCCATAATTTTCCCATGTTTCATAGAATTTTGTCCAAAACTTGTTGAACTTAACAAAATAATTTGTTAACAAAAAAATATAGTGGTGTGCAGATTACGAAAGTAATGTGTACACTTTATTGTGAGGTCAGATCTGTCGCAGCGGAAAAGCAAATAAATTAGAAGCCACTATGTAAAAGCGATTTAAACAGGTTTGGACTGACTGAAATGTAATTAACACAAAACTGTTATCCAAGTCAGCTTATTGACTTTTAAAATAGTGACTCCACAAAAAACTCCTGGCTTTGTTCCTAACGATCATAAATTGACTAAAAATTAGGCTATTTCAAAGGTAAGATTCTTTCATATCCTGGTCAGAAATGAATGTTTGTAACTTTGATCATTGTGGGATCTACGGTCAAAGACAGACTTGTCTATACAGACAAGTAAGTTGCGGAAGAAAAGAACAACATTATTTTGTTACCTACAATTATGTTTTAAGTCAAAGATATGTTACCCAAAGACAGAATCACTTATTGAACAATTGAACAATTGACAAATTGAACAATTTCACAATCAACTTTTGACTTGTTAGACAACGTAAGTGCACAATTGCAAGTTAGTTGTTATTTCCTATAGACATTCCTAGTTTTCTTTACTCAGATATATTTATAACTGGAACAAAAACATAGACCTTAAACTCTCTACATTTCATTTAGATAAACTGCAGTTCTCTGTTATCCACATAAGAATCATGTCCATTTTAGTAGTCTACTTGTAGAACTGTTTTAGGCAGACTGTAGCTCTATCTGTAAATTACGTCTCAGTTAGGCAAAGATAATTGCTATTGATTCAAAAGGTATTTCAAATTTTCTGTAAGAAAAATCAAAGAGTTTTTAGGAAAGAAACAAGCTAATACTCCACATGGAAAGTAGTGAGTAGCACAAATTAAACTCACCTTTCTGTCACACCAAACATTAATTCTCCACTGCCAGCCAGGGACTTCACAACCGTCATGATTCCAAAGCATGTTAAATCAATACCATAAGGGTGGGAAAAATCCATGTAATGAATTCAGAAGAAACCTATAAATAAGCAGATAAAAGAAGGCAAAAACTGAACAAATTACCCATATGAGTTCCCCTGAGGATTCACTAAAGGAGAGATAGTGATGATCTAAACCATGTAAAAGTAATAGTAAATTCAGCATCAATATCTCTGTATAGCCAAGAACATTTAAAGATAAACATATTTTAATGGCTCCCTACATTTCAAAGTTTACTGTGTCCCACGTGCCCCCGGATACTTTCTAATTTCCCTAAGTAGCCCAATGTTTAACTCTCAATTGCATAATCATGTCTAGGTCATTCCACACATTTTTTGTTTCTGTGAAAAACTGCTGCCAGGCATCTGTTTGGGACCTTTTCTACTCCCATTCTTTTTTTTCGGTTTATGCCATCTGAGCACATTACTTACATCCATCTCAAAGTTCTAATTTAAAAGAACATTACTCTGAATCACGGCTTAGTCTTGCCCATTCCTTTCCAAATATATTGAAAGACATTTTTATTTTCAGTCTGAATCTATTTTTAAAAAATAAAAAATATACACCATCTTTTGCCTGTCAGGCCTTATAGCCCCAAATAATGTAGATTAAATTTTTACAGAGGCTTACTAAAATTAAAAAGTCCAACTTTTTTACAAATTAATTGGCCCAGCAACCAAGTTAAACAAATATAATCCAGTAAACGCAGAACAGAATATTGGCACAAACAGGCAGAATAATTCTGCATTTGTACAATCATACCTCCAAATTTCCTTACCTATGAGAAATACACCAGTCAAACAGAAAAAATAGTAACTGTTAGCCATTCTCTTCTGCTCCATTTGCTCTATGTCCGACTTCCTTTTTTCGGAGCTCAGTGAAATCCTCAGCCTTATTCCTGATGTAACCTCCCTACTCTATCTTAAGGACATAGAAAAGAAGAGCAAGCTGAATATAAGAAGATGGACTACAATAAGGACTTTTTCCCTAGCTGCACACATTTGCCTACATTGAGAAAGTTCTATGATTATACCTAATCTCAATTGAGAGCTTTCAATCCTATTTTAGCTTGTCCTGTTAGAAATCAATAAAGATAACGTAGGCTCAGGAAACGTATATGTAGTCAAAACTTGAGGCAAAGGAGTTTTAACATAAGGTAGATCTTATTGTACGAAGTGCTTCTCTTCACATTTAAGCTGTAATATTATGGTTGTATATTGATTACTGTAGAAGAACTGCAGCAAAGGGAGACAATTGTGTCCTTTGCACCACCATGATTGCAAATAAGAACATTTTATTTGGAATCTCACGTTCCAAAAACTGTTTCACTTGTTCTTCATGAGGAAGTCTTAAAATAAGGAGCTGTCTGGTATTATCAGAAAGCAATGCTGGTCTGTATATCAGTATGCCACCACCTAGCTGAGGACTTGAAGCAAGAAGCCCATTGTAAAACAGAATGAAATATCCTTTGTGGTTTATTTTATATCATTGGCAGTATGAGTTAAGTACCTTCACTCGGCAGCAAATCTCTCTCAGCAATCAATGCGAAAATTCATCTTACTGGGCTCTTAGTCTTTTTTGAGTTAACACAATGTACTGGTTTGAGCTGGGATAGAGCTAATTTTCTTCACAGTAGCTCATAAGGGGCAGTGTTTTGGACTTCTGCCAAAAACAGTGTTGATAACACATAGAGGTTTCAGTTATTGCTGAGCAGCGTTTGCACAGAGTCAAGGCCCTTTCTCCTCCTCATGCAGCAGAAAGAAGAACAAGAAACTGGGAGGGGACTCAGCTGGTGCAGATGATCACAATGAAAAAAAAAAGGATTTTCCATACCATATGGTGTCATGCTCAGCTGTGAATATAAAACTGGGGGAAGAAGGATGAAGGGACTTTTGGACTGATGGCATTTGTCTTCTGAAGGAATGGTTAAACATGATGGAGCCCTGCTCTCCTGGAGATGGTTGAACACCTGCCTGCCCAGGGGAGGAGTGAATCCATTGCTTGTTTTGCTTTGCTTCTGCACAACAGTTTTGCTTTATCTGCTAAATTGTCTTTATCTCAACCCATGAGTTCTCATTTTTACCCTTCTGATTCTCTTTCGCATCCCTAGAGAAGGAGTGAGTGAGTGAGTGGCCAACTGGGGCAGAGCAGCCCACTGGATTTAAACCATAAGACATGTTTACTTTAACTCAGGGAATTTTAGACCAAGGTCAGTTGGAGCAATTAGGAAGTCTAACTGAGCTGAGTTAGTTTGGGAGATATGTCATCCGTATGTTAGTGTTTATTTTTCATCCGTAAAAATGGCAACCATATGATATAAACACCCAAGAGTTTCATAAAAGCAGCATGAAACAGCCAATTACACACAAGCAGTAATTTGAGTAATGCACACAGCAGAATTGCTAGAAGAAACAAATTTCTTTTTGGTTGAACCTCTTAACTGTTCAAAATGAAGCCAAATTCAGCCAAATTTGATAAATCTAGTTTATCATGAGGCTAGCATTTGACATCCAGTTTTTGGCTTAAAGCAAAATTTTATAGCCTAAAGAATGGAATTATAACAAAATGCTGACAAGCCCGTACCATACAAAATAGTTTCTGCTAGAGGGTGGTTTGTCTATTCTTGACACTTTAAAATAAGTGGGTTTACATTTGAGAAATAAGATACGATTCACATTCAGTAATGGTAACTATGTTTTTTTTCTGTTTGATACATGGGAAATAATTATCAACAAGGCAAAGTTCAGATTCTTTTCCCTTCCTAAGTCCAAAGTTGAAATTCTTCAGAGTTCATCCCTAAGGCCAATTAGGTCTATTAAGTCTCACATGACAGCAGTATTTAAAATTGAGATATATTGTTTGCAAAAGCAGAAGGACACATGTTCCTGTGGCTCTGTTCCTTGTTACTTAAATGCAGCTCCAAAGATTTAATGCAACAGAGAGTTGATGTAGATTTCTCCCTCCTCCTGCCGCATAATTGAGTTTAACTTTTAAAAAAAACAAAACTAGTTCTGAGCCCTCCACTAATAAAATGTGGTGCCACTAACAGCATTTAGAAGAAATGCATAGCTGGTGAAGGGCCATCATATTTATGATAAGAATCTGCAAGAGATTGCACAATGAAACACCATGACACCAATATAGCATCCAAAACTTATAAATATGAATATGAATCCTCTTAACTTGCAAGCATATATGACTATTAAAATGCCAGAATATCCCTGTTTAATATTCTAATACACTGAAGTTTATCAGTTAATATGAATGTTTTAAGACTTTAAAAGGAGGCAATTTTCTGATTACTGTGATAGTTGCAAATACTAAAATATATAAACTCAGGAATCAAGGACCTTCCACAAACTTTTTAAAAGTAGTCTTGATGTGATGACCTCCTGTTCATGAGAGAATAGATTTTTCACATTCCTTGGCAAAAGGTTCAGCTTTTCATAAGTCAAAGCTTTGTTTTAGTTGTGCTTGCTAACTTTGTGATCATTCCTGTGAAATTACCTGTAAACTAAAAAATAAATCCTTACACTATTTTGCTGAGAGCTGATAGACCGTGAAACTATTTTCACCACAATTTTTACTCATTCTGGTTTGCTTTTTCTTTTTTTTCAATCATCATTTGATAAACCTCATTTTCAATCAGAACAGAGTCTTTCAATGTTTGTTTGATTCATATCTGCTGATTCCCAAAAGAAATGGTCACTGCTAGGTAGTTCTTTTCCATACAATTTTTTTTCCACCCATGTACACTGCAGTTTTGAAAATATTTATTTTCATAATATCTTGTTCAGTAACAACTGTTATACCAGCAATATTATCAATGGCACACTGTTGCATTCTGTAACTGTTACGTAGAGCCATTAAATAGTCCTAGATTATATCTGGTGTTCTCACCTTCCATAGTATTGAACTGTATAAATACATACAGCTCATGCAATTCATTTTAACCAACCTCTCTCGACAGAAATCCTAATTCTCTGAGGTAACGCATGTCCAGAGAGCACCACAGAGAGCGTTTTCAACAGCTCCTTTTCTCCTTCTCCTCTTCTGGGTGTAACAGAGTTGATGATTTTCTCATTACGCTTGGGAATACTATGTGAGAAGTTTCCAAGCCTTTGGGAACCTCATCTCTTAAGTTATATACAGTAGACCCGGCCAACTCATCAGAAGAATCATTTATGTAACTAAACCCAAACTGAAGGATAAAAACAGATCTTCATGTCTTATTTTTGCCTATGTAGATCTGTCTTGAAATTGTCTCTCAGACACGTAAGCAGTCCAAATCCACTTTTGCTCTTTTCTCTTCCTTTTGTGACTTTTCTGACATTTCCTGTGTGAATATACTATCTGCATTTAATGTTCCCATCTGCAAATGTACGTTATACGTGTATGTGTGTGTTATGATATATCAGAACAGAATAATAATAGCTCAGAAATAGCAATTTTAAAGCTAGGCTCACTTTAAATAAATAAATTTAAATCGCAGAATTCCCACCACAGCTATAAACACTTTGGCACTAGAAGGTTTTCTTTAGATTTATTAAATAGTCTGTGACTCCCTAGGCCCAAGCAGGCCTGATAGGGACATTACTGGTTGCCATACCTAAGCATCTTTAAATGACATCAAAAATGAAAAATAACACAATTTTTTAAAAATCCATTATAAAATATACTATTTTGTAGACACACCAGTTCATCTGGGCAGAGAGAGGTAATAACAGTGTGGCAGATGGATGAAGGTGTTAGAGGAATGAGTAAAAAGGTAATACAAAGTGAATGATACGTTCCAAGTATTTCAAGGTCCTGATGCAACTACTGGAAGAAAACTCAATGGAAGCAGTGAGGTTTCGTCGGTGATCTATGTTCTTCACATGGGGAGGGGATGGGGATTTTTATTTCTAGCCTTCATAGTGGTACTATTTCACTCCTACCACTATGAAGAGGATTTAATTTCTATCATTTACAGCACACTGTGCCCTTTGCCTCATTTAAAGAAAATTAGCAAAATATTTCCCAATTTGAAAAGGAAATCTGACATCTTTTTTATTATTTCAAAGCATTTATAGCAGGCAGAGATGCAAACAGTGAGTCACATCAGTATGAAAATTTACAAACACCACCGTCCCAGTTACTTTAAGGGTCAGCATACATAAAGGTAAAGGGCAATCATCCAGCTCCTGCTTCAGTGTTTACACAGAGCATTTTATTGCAACTCTCCTTTTCCTCTTCCTTTCCTCTACTTAACTAGAATAATGCTATGAAATACCTAATTCAAAAAATAACTTTTTGTTTCCTCACATCATTACAATTCCAGATCACTATCTCATCTGCTTTGTATCTGGTTCTGATGCCACTGAATGCCTGGCTTCAGGAAACAGCAAAACAATTCCCATGGGATTTTACCTAATGATTCTTTCACATTATGCCTCAGGGATTGACACAAACACAAAAAATCTTGGATATTGCCCTCTGCAAAATATGCTCAGAGCAGTATTTGAATGTAATTTGGAATTCACTAAGGACTTGGATCATACTTTATATTTGCCAAATATATGTTAATTAATTCTAATGACATTAAAATAATCTCCCTTTTTGGTGCTATCACATTGCGAACAGAAATTACTAAAAGGCAATTAATTCTTGTTAGACCTTATTTTATAACGCCTAAAAGAGGATCTTATTTGATCAAATTTAACAATACTATTCCACAAAAAGAAAAGACCACAACAAGCTCTTCAACAGACCATGAAAATCAGTCACTTGAACTCACTTAAAAAAATTAATAAATTAGTTTTAAAATATAAAAGGTCATGTTCTCAATAGTTTCTAAACCAGATTTGCTTTAGGATATGTTAGTAGATTGGGTACCAATATTCACTTTATATTTGGCTTCTATTTCTGTCTAGATTCAAGGGATTCAACAGATCACTAATTAATATTACACAGAATTATTTTCATGTTACTTGATCCAACTCATGAGACAATGAAGGGTTAAACGTGTAGACATGTGGCTACACTTAGCATTAATTATGCAGGAGTATACATACACACAGATGTGGGTTAATGAAGCCATAACAGCACTGTTATCAGACCAAGTGCAACCTCTGTTATCACACAGCCATTGGTAGACTGCTGCAAATTTATAACCTCTAAGGGTGTTTAAAAGTTAATAACAACACATTACAGTTGTGTCCATGTCACAAAAGCCCCAAACTTTGCTGTTCACAATTTGTGATAGCACTTTAAATACAAAACTGTCTGGAAATCATCTTTAATTGAGCAACACCCTTACAAGTGCTTACTGTAATAAGCCTTTCATATAACTCAGAAGAAAAATTCACAAAATTTAATTTTTCTTAGCTTATTTGACTGACATCGTGTGTAAAGGGCTTAATGGTTTTCCTGAGTACTAAATTGAAAGTATAAAACCTATGTACACCTAGAAAACGTATGCTCATTAAGTGTTAAAATAAATATTCCCATTCACTCTGTTCTGTAAACTGAGATCAGGGTTTTTACCTGGCACACAGGGAATTAACTGCAGAATTCATTAAAGTGGGTGGAAGCCATACAGTGAAAATTTACTGCCACAGAAAGAGTTTTCTTTAGAATACATCTAATAAAATTTAAGCATGAGCTACAGTACCTGAATATTTTAAACAGTCATCAGAGACAAAAGTGGTTCCAGATGCTGGCAACAATATACAATGTTGGTACACAATGTTAGCTGCAACATAAAGCTGAAGGAAAAGGAGCCTTATATTGTCAGGGTCCAGCAACCATGGTAAAATATTATACACCTCCTGTAAGTGTCTAATTACTGCTGTCCTGACTTCTATTTCATTTCATTTGACTACCTAAACTGCCTCTAAAGTGTCTATCTGCATTTGCATTTTAATGAATAATAATTGATATTTATTCAGCATGTTATATTTGCATCTCAGAGGTTCATTTACAGATTAATATTCTTATTACCTAAAACAAACTATGCATAGATATTCAGATTTGGGAATTACTAGCAAGCAAGCAAGACGCTGTGGGTAGCATTATAATTTGGTCAACCTGTTGGGCTCAGCTTTAGCTTTTGCATTGTATTAGGTGTCAGTGGTGGCTGGGAATGCCTGGACTCTAGAAAGTTGTAGTGCAGTTCCAGGGAAATAAAGAATTACAGACTTCTCACTGAGTTGCCCAAAGGTTTTCCATTTATGCCATTCTTGTCAAAGTAAGTACCGTAAATTACCCAGAAGAAATGAGTAGTACTCACTGCTTTCTACAATCACTCTGACAGTAAAGAAAACATTGGACTATATTGGTATATTGAGATCAAAAAGAAAACCAAAATATCCAAAAAAAATCCAGATACCCAGGCTTGTATAAGTTTATGAACCAGACTAACTGATACATATTTTGCCTTAACCATGCAAATCCAAATAACAGCAGTGAAAAGGTTAAGGATTGATTCCAGAAAGTACATTCCACCTGCATTAATTTGATTTTTTATTTTGATAGCCACAATTCAGTTGTCACTACAATGATTTCCTTACTTTGACACACACACAAAAAAAGAAGAATAAACCCCAAAATTTACTGCTATAGTAAATTTGATTACATCTTTTACAGCTTTGGATATCCACAATATAAACAAATCCACACAGGCACAGAAGCGACATTTGGATTTCACATCCATGACTGGTTCTCTGGCAGATCAGGTTTAAATGTCAAGCTTCTGCAAAAAGATTCACCCCCCAGCATTAATCTTTCTCACCCACACATTCTTTTCAGGACATTTATATTCTAGCATCCTAGAAAGTACTTCATATTCTTTGCTATGTATCTCCCTACTTGTTAGGATAATGTTGAACCTAACCCAAACCAAGCACTCGTGCAATGGGCTGCCCTAAATTTTAAAACTGTCAAGATAAGGCTGCACTCCCTGAACACTCCTGTCTTCAGATTAACCTTTTAACATACAAAAAATCTATTTAAAAATAGATATAAGTTAGATATCTAAGCCAGCCTCCTAGGCAATGCAGCTTAGGGATGAGGTCAGTCACCCTGGAAGCAGACATCTAGAATAAATGAAAGACACCTTGAAGTGCCTCTTTTTCTCCTCCAGCTCTGAGCGGTGCTTATGCTAACTCAGTGATGCACACCAGCACTGCAGGCAACAAAAACAGATCCCTCCTTATGAAAGATACTAAGACACATTATCACTTTCGAAAGGATTAGCAAAATTTACATACAGACTTTGCAAAGGCATTCTGACTAAAGAAGGCTGCAGGTATGGGACAGCACTTTAAACCTAAATTCAAAAATATAATCTAATCAAGAAAGACATGAAAAATATTTTTAAGAAACTTAGAGAAGATGAGGAAGAACATTGCCATATGATGTTCAGTGATACGTATAATCTCTGGAAATAAGAATAATCCGAAAAGAAAGCTACAATCAAACCATGCTATCCTTGGTTAGACAAAATAAAGGTACTCATACAGCCCCCTCTAGCTATTTCCTTTATATATAGGAACAGAGAAAGCATGGCTCTCAGAAAATTTCAGCTCACACTGACCAAACTCAAAAGCTAATGTCTACTGCAGCTGATAAGAAGATAAATTACTGTTCAGTTAATGCTAAAAGAACTTGAATTTCTATTATTTTTATCACATAGCTATTATTATAGATATTATATAGGTTTGAAAAGAAATATTCTTATACCCAAGCATCTATTCTAGTGATGGTCCCCATAGGTCGCTCCATCAGACAAAGCAAGACTCAAGGAAGGACCACCAGTGCTCACCAATAAAGAGCTGGTGTGGAGGTTCCACCTAGAGAACCTGGAATCTGCTCTGCTGTAGAAAGGCAAACAAGACTCCTTGTGCTGGGACTAACTTGGTAAGCATAAGCCTACAGCATTCGGGCAAAAAGCAAAATACAGGGAAGAGAGCCTACATCAGTCCTTTTATCCACTTTCTCGAGGTTTCTCTTTTATTGTCTTTAAGCCGATATGTTTTGCTGGAATCTCAACTGTTACAGTTCTTGCTCTCTTCCAAACTCTAAACTACAAAGAAGTTGAAAACTGAGGAGGAGTTTTTTCTGTGATTTGTAAACATTACTGTCTTAGCAACATCTGGCTTACCTAAATAATTTTTTTTGATGTAAAAAGCTAAGGGAAAGAACAACTTCCATTTCAGTGCAGTATTCTTTTTAAACTCTCAGGCTATTAACAACATTTATGTCTTTCTCACCTAATTATTTTTAAATAAGGGAGGAAATAAGTGAAGACAAGCCCATGGTGTTTCAAGTATTTCAAATCACATGGTTGAAAATGAAAGAGATGAAAGAAATAAGATCAGAGTACACAGCAGATTTTAAAAAAGCATGTAATCATTGCATAGCATGAGATGGCCTCTGGGTTGCAATCAGTCAGAAACCCTCTGTTAAATTATTATAGTGATACAATGGAGTGTTTCTGCTTCAAAAAGTAGCAGTATTAATACTGAGTGAAGTCCTTGCCCCAATTGATCTTAATAAAGGATTAAGGCAGAGAGATACATGGTTCCCTACAGGCAGATCCCTACGGCTTCGCACGGTGGTTCTGGGAAACCAATGTCATTGCTGTTTCAGGATGAGCCTGCAGCAACTTTTTTTTATATGCTAACTCTGCTAAAATAAGAATGAAAGAATTTACGATAAAGATCATGATGTCTAGAGACTTGAAGATAAATGGGACTTAAGATTAGTAAAGATAAGTCACATATATCCTTGTAAGTTGACAAAAATGTTCTTAAACTGGCTATCTAAACTTGATAACCATGAATACAAAAGAATCTGAACATTCAGATACAAAGGAAAATTAAGCCTAAAACCAGTGATGAATAAAAAAAAATTAAATCCCATTTTTAAGATGTTTGCCGTTACTGACAAAGACTGATATCAGATATGCAAGATCATTATATGGTTTATTCCTTTCTACAGAAGTGGTACACATACTTTTCCCCAGAGGAAAAATTTTGAAACGTTAAAATTGAAATAACAAAGTAAATTTGCCAGAAAAGGTAATAACAGAAGGCTAAAAAAAATATATGTGATAGAAGGTATAAATAAAGATGAAGATAGAAAGAAAAATGGGCAGATCTCAATGGGCAGGGAAATGTCAAGGTCAACTAAGTTCATTTAAACATCCTTCCCATGTAAATTACACGTTAAGAAGCAAAAAAAATCCGCAAAAACCAAGGGCTGTGACTGGAAATGGTAAAGATACACGATTTACACAAAGACATTCAAGCAGCATATGAATGGCCAAGAGCTCTAAATGCCCAGAAACCTGGCAGGAGCTGGAAGAACACATTGGTCTGAAGACGTAGAATAGAGATGTAGCACTGAAAAGATAAAAAAAAGAATCAAGCCACTCTAAGAGAAATTTATTATCTGTAAGTATTCTCATGAGCAGTTCCAATTAAATGCATTTTTGTCTAAAATATCAAGTTCTGAAATCCAGTCTACAGTGATGCTGAGAAGAAAAGTTCTTTTCATATCAAATGAGTTCTCTTCTCATCAAATTCCTAAGTTTTCTTGAAGGAAAGAAAATGCAAACGTTACTTTGAAATTACAGACACTGCAGAATTTTTCATTCTTTTAACTGATGGATGCATAATCTAAAACCAGAAACAATTCCCTCTTCTTTTTCTTCAACTCATCTCCTTCCCATGCACAAAATAAATAAAAAACCCCAAGGCCTTAACTACTCACAAATAATATCTAAAAAAATCCCAACTTCTAAATAAGTGGTCAAAGCCACATACACTGCTTTACCACAAACTGATTATGTTTTTCCTATATTCTTTCATCCTTTTTTCTACATGATGTGATTTTTTCTTCATTTGAAGGTCCACATATTGCTATGCCTTGTTTATTGATTATTTCTTTATTGATTATTGATGAAAAAAAATCTATTGGCATTGAAGAGCTTTAAATTAATCTCCACTTAAGCATTCTTTGTGCTTCATTGTGCTGGAAACATATTAGTTTTTTTTAAGCACAGCTGCACTTAATCCTTAGCAGCACTGGAGACAGTAGCACAGATCACTATAATGAAACCATTTTAAACAGTTTAAAGGCTCTTATTCAGCCAGACTCCAGGGTAACAGCATACAAAATAAATGAACTATTTCTTCAATTAAAAAAATTAAACTAAATTTATAACATTGGGGAAAAAAAAATCAATCTACATTCCCATTGATAGACAAGCATTTGAATTTAAGGATTTTTAATTCTATCAAATGATCACATTATTCTCCACGTTTTTGGTGCATACCGTTGTATCTAAGTGAATGTCAGTCCAGATGCTAGCTGAGCTTGTAGTTCTATTTTTAAAAGTACTGAAACTTCATATAGTGTTATATTCCCTTATACAAAATTAAGTAAAATATGAATGTGTGGCTCCGCAGAAGACCACAAGAATTTGGTGTACATCTGGAAGCTGCTTAGTGCGGGATGTGCAAAATAAAACAATGAAAAAAATTGTGGGTCAAGGGTCATTTGGTTCTATTCTTCTGTTAAAAGAAAAAAAAAACTGTTGAAGTTACAAGAAATTGTGACAGCACCCTACAATCTGTGCAACTGCTCAGGCCAAATAATAGCACAGCAGTGCATGTTTTCACTGACAAAGGCGAAACGACGTTGAAAGACATTGCCAGGACATTCCTTTTTTTAAGGTCTAAAATGGCCTTCTCTCATTTCTGGAGCTGAATGAAGCTAGAAAAAGTGTAGATGATGGCAAAATCCTGCTTTATGTCACTGACAGATTAACTACTACTGAGAAAGAGAAAAAACAAAACAACTCTTTCATAGAACTAGATAATGTGTTATCCAGGGTCCATAAGAAAAGCCCTTCTGAAGCACGATTAGGACACACGACATACACACACCACAGAGTGCAACAAGTCTTATGCCTGACACATTCACCTCTTTGCAGCATTCCTAGAGAAAAACAGTCATTTCTGCTCTGCTGAAGAGAAGTCTAGCCACACATTGGCATGTTCTGGACAGGCTGAAAATACTGAGCACATGAACTTCTTTGAAAAAGCAGAAGGACCTGGTCTTCCAAACTACCTGTCCATCTAATGTGCCAAATGTCAGGAATTTCAGACAAAAATGTCATTGCACACTCAGAGGAGCCAATGCTGATAAATATAGATGTGTACACACATAGAAACAACTGAATGTATCACTCAGATACAATTTTTACCTTTTCTTGGCTTATTTAAATAGGCCAAGTATTCAGCCTCTATCTGGAAATAAGCATCCCACAACTATACATAAAACTGACCAAAGTGTCACCCAAAGGGTATGTTGTTCTCAGGGCCCTGTTTTTATCCTCTTTGAACATCTTTGCTCTCAATTTTTTTTGAAACCTAAAGTCTTTTGTTTGCCCACTTTCTAGGGGAAGTTACACCATTTCAAGGGGCCGTGTTCTCCCAGTGTTATCAGGCAGACAGTGTTCAGCTACACTTCAGAAGGAATCTGTACTTCCAGACCCTCTGGAGTATGGCAGATATATCAGTAAGAAGGTATCATTTACACTTTCAGTGCAGAACCAACTCACAGCTCATGTTTGAATAGAATGCACTACTTCAGCTGGAAGGGACCTGCAATGACAATCTGGTCCAACTGCCTGACCACTTCAGTGCTGATCAAGTTAAAGTATGTTATTAAGGGCATTGTTCAAATCCTCACAAACACTGCCAGGTTTGGGGCAATCTCTCTATAGAGCCTGTTACAGTGTTTGACCCCCCTCTCAGTAAAGATCTGCTTGATTAAATGCAAGAGTTTTTAAAAAAAGATAAATTAATTATGTACAACACCTCTGGAAATAATGACAATGTTTAGATGCTTCAAATAATCAAGCCTGAAGGAAGTTTTATGCATGACTAGTTCATCCTACACCTCAGTTTTAATAATTGATACTGCTTCATGGCATTTGTATGAGCGTTTCCTTCTGCATCATGTAGAACACGCCAAATATTTTAATTCATCTTCCAACCCAAGACTATAACTATCCTGGAAGGGAAACACAATTTAGGACCTCCTATGGACAACGTATTATTTCACTCTCTGCTGTTTCCTTTTGAGGAAAGCGGTCTCACAGAAGCCCATATAGCTTTTTACTGATTACTGCAAAGATCATGCACAGTAAAACAAAGGGCAACAAGGAAGCTCTAGATGTGCTGAAGCACCTACTTAACATCTCCTAAAGTAGGGCCACCTCCTGAAAAAGAAATTCCTGTCACAAAACATTAATGCCTCCCTGGAAGCTTCTAATCCATTAAGATCTTGGCATTAGCACTCAAAATCAGCTGCACAAAAGACCAGGTTGTGTTTTATGAGCTACAGTAAGAGTTGTATTCCCCTAGAGCAGTGGAGATCAAAGTCCAGAGTCACTCACATGAGACCTTGCTCAAGGAGATCTGGCCAGTTTTGTAAGACAATACTGAATACTCAGTAGAGGAAAGAGCAAGAATGACCATCCCAGCTGCAATTAGCTAACCTCTTGAACTGTAATATCTCATGCTGCAGAATGTTTTCATGAAGGCAGAAAATATTTTTCCCCTAGTCTTTGCAATCAGAACTATGGATACAAGTCCTCTGGGCTTTGTAAATTTGAAAAATTTACATTTGTAAATTTGAAAGCAAGGATGGATGTTACTCCAGCTCTAACTCTTCAGTTTCCTGACATCTATAAGTGTACCAAGCTGAAAGAGGATACCCTTTATACTTTGAACAAATCTACAAAGCAAACATTAAAAATGGTTTTGGCTGTCCCAAAACATCACCTTGAACAAAACACATTATTAGTCATAAAAAGAACCTAATGAGCTTAAACAGGAACTATAAATTCCATTTCTTCAAAATCGCTTCTGAATTAAGACTGGAGTATCACAAAGCTTTCAACACCTCTCACCCATTTCAGGCAATAATATGGTCTTGTTTTACTGTTATCTACAACAAAAACACACTGTCAAACCACTTGCAACACAGTTTCTTTTGTATGGAAGTATTGGCCAAGATCTCTGAAACCCACGGAGGTTTTTGTTCCACAACCATTGTGCATAGAGAAAAATCTGATACCAAATAGAACTTGTTGACCCTGGAATTATTCCTGCAGATTCTCTCCTTCAAAACTTCACTTGCTTTAACAGGGTTTTCTGTTTTTAAATCTCTTAATGATGACTTCATATATTCTAAGTGTTCTAACAACAAACTGTCATGGTAATTACCTCTCAGAAAGCTGGGAAATTACACAAATCTCTCACACAACATGCATTCAAATTAGGCTTCTGCATTCGTAGTTTCAACATCCAACTTTCATTTTCACATTCTCCTTATGTACAGAACAGTCATATTTTGTTTGACAATCTTATGTTAGGATCTTCTATAAGAAATACTATACAAAGGAAAGGGCATGTGGAACACTAGTAAAGCATATAAAATCAGATGTTTTCACCTAAACCCATAAAATACAAATATTAGTAAAAAGCAGCCTGAAAGACTTGGATGAGTACTTTTAATTTTGGGTGAGAGAATGCTACCATATCCAATGCCTCTGCAGTTTACAGTTTCTTAACAAATTGCTAATTCTCAGAGCAGAGGTTACAACCAGATGTTGGGAAAGTAACATTAGATTTAATGGGAAGAAATTTAAATTGATTTTCTCTTTCTCAGAATGTAAATTTAAGCCAAAGGTCTTCTTTTTCGTGTCCCTGGGGAAGGCTTAGAAAAGCTTATTGCCTCATTTTACCCTACATAATTTTGCCCATAGCGATTTTCTCCAATTGTGGTGGGTATCTGGTATTGTGCACATCTTCAGCTTAGATTACTTACTTTACTGGAATTCCTTTTAAAAATTCACTGATTAGTATGAGCACATAGTCTTACTCTGACCTCAGAATTAACATACTCACCTAAACCAATTCTCCCAGTGAGAGAGTTTTTCGTTGAGTACACAAAGGACTTTATAAACAATTCACCATGCATAAAAAAATTGCCATAATGTTCATTTCCATTACACACATCCTTGTGGTTTCACAAAAGGAGTGGATAATACAATAGACTAGTATTCTCAATGGAAGAATGTATGCTAATAGAGCATACTAAACAAATTCTGATCTCTGCTGTACCCATGCAATCTTGCTGAGTGCTCTGGAGCTAACTGAATATGGATAATCAGTTTGGTTCATGAAGGCTATTCACACTGCCTAGCTAGCATATACAACATAAGCAAATCTCCTTTAGGGTGCAAGCCAAAAGAATCTCCCTTAAAAGTTAGGTTCTTGACTTCAAGCATAGTAACTAAAGTAAATACAAGATGCAAGTGATGTGAATAGCTCCCAAAATCACTGTGGAAAAATTCCTACCCTATTATTTGAAGTTAGTTCTAGACAAAGACAACAACAAAATTTATTAACCCACTTTCGCTTAGATATGCCTGTAAGACGACTTCAATAGTTTTGTGATGAAATTGAACACCAAATGAAATAATCTGCTTCAATGGAAGGACAGATTTCTTGATTTTATCTTTTTTTTTTTTTTTTACTTCACATGAATTATTATAAATTCTATTTGCTTTTGTCATCCTAGTAATCTACAATCCCCAAAGCATGACACACATAACATTATCACAGATAGCTAAGAGGTAACAGAAGATAAATTTTACTCACAGATAATCGTTCATTATCTCTTAAATGATAGGTATCTTCTATTCACACAAAACATATAAAATGAGAAAAATTAAATTCTATTTTAGCAAATGTAATACAAAATGTGACCTGAATTTGTAACAGAAACTACAACAGCCTTAAACCTATCATGTCAAAATGCCTTGAGCTACTTAGAAAACTTGAGGCACTTTTCAAATACCCCAGAGCAGGACTGTGTCTTTATATTACTTTTCTATTGAGAGGAATCATTAGTGAAGACAGTCTTCATATACATTTAAAAGAATTTCTAAAATATTAACAAAAAAATTACACAATACCATAATTGCCATTAAAAATGTCAAATTATTTACTTTTTGCTTTAGCGATTGCCTACCATTACAAATGTACACAGTCCTTTTCCACAAAATGCTGCATTATTTTAATCTATTCAGTAAGATTATCGACCAGTTATTGATTGCTAACCATGAGAATCCAAGTCAACCTTCTCACCATCCAACAGGCAGCTTATGATAATGAAAACAAAAGGTTTTCTGTTAATGTACTGCCCATGGCTCTTGAATTTAATCCAATTTCACCATCCTCCCAACATCTTGACCAAGCAAGGAATAAATACCAAATTTAGCTACATAATTCAGTTCCTTCATATTACTTAGGGCTTAATATATCTTGCATACAACCATGTTACCTGAAGCACTTCTAGGGAAGAGAACACTATACAACACATTGGCTTTATGCTTGATAGCCCAGTAAAGAAACTATATAAAAGTTTCAATGTGAAAATCCTGATATAATATCCTTTCAAAAAGGATTGAAGTGTCAAATGCTCAGAATTCCTGTCTGCCATGAGGAAGTTGGACAGACTGAGGGGAAAAAAAATCTGGTTTATGCAACTGTAACAATTAAGAAATTAATCTATCACAGAACAAATGTTATGCAACACTTACTTAAGTCGCAGTTAGGATTCCACATGGAAAAAATCCAAGAAAGTCTTGGCATCCAAGATTTTTTCCAAGTGCTACCTCACAAGTAGAGCCCAAGCATAATCAAATTCTACTGAGTAACACACTAGTTGTGAATTGTTGGAATACGCTCTTGCTCCTTTTAAAGTCATGAGGAATGTGAATGACGCGAAAGGTGCTGTTTAAAGAACAAATAAATAGCTGTGGTCCCTGTGAGCACTGCTGGCTGCTCAGCTCAGACAGGGTCCTGTGCAGCTTCCTCACTTCCCACTGACTTTCAGGCTGCAACGAATACACACCTATGAAAACTGAAACCGAGAGCAGCATGAGCTGGTCAGTATGATCTGCCCTTGCCTATATATCACTGTGGAGAGGTCTTTGAATGTTCTACTACGTGCAAATTTATCTTTTCGGCCCTTCCTGTAACACATATTCACGGGAACAATCTTGGTGTAAAAGCTATATACATTTAATCCTAAGAACATGGTAGTTCAAGTTGCACCTTGTTCTCACCCTCACAGGATTAGGCCTATTCTGTGAATCATTACTACCATACTAACACAAGTAAGAAACTAAGCTTTGCTTCTACCTAAGTTAAGCACTCTCTAATGAAGTTAAGCTCAATTCTATGAAATACACCAGACTGCAATAAAATAAAAGTCAAGACATATATTACCTTTCTACGGTGAAAAATAGACTGAGTAGGAATCCAGTTAGATGGCTTTAACTGAATATAAGCATTTTATTGTACTAAAATGTTAAAATTATCTATCCATATGGGTACCTGGAACACATCCTTTAAAAGAGCTGATGGAAAGAGCCTGTTGAGGCTTACTCTGATTTTTGTGATTAATTTCAGAAGCTCAGTTCATAAAGTAACTGACCACTAGCACTGGAAAGAAGAATCACTTTTGAGGAAAGCTATCTGACACACAATATATGTATACGACACACAATCTCTTGAGGCATCTTTGACAGGGTGCTGAAGGAGATTAAAACTAGCTCTGTTTTACACTACTGCTCTGAAAAACTGTATTTAGGAACAAGCAGATCATCAAGTCACAGAAAAGTTCTTCGATTTTTCCACCCCCAGCAATACACCCATCAAAGCTTTGTTGCCTTATCTAGCCAAGAGACATTGCAAAGAGGGAGCCACTAAAGATTTCGTTTCTCTTCAGCTCATGTAGCTTTTACCACAGGAGCATCTCCTCAGAGAATGAGAGTCCCTTACAATGGCCCTGTCCTGGCAGGAGAAGCAGCAACTCCCACTCTCCAGATTTATCACCCTGCCCTCCTCAGCATCTCCAGCCTTCCTTCAGCTCACAGGAAAAGGCAGGATGCTGTCTCTCTTCTAAAGGGAGCAAACAGAGATTTACCCCACCACAGCAAGACTTTACCTTATAAGTTTGGGACATAAAATGTGGAGTATGAAACCTTGGCTGGGGGACGCCTATTTTATTGCTTACTGATATCTCTTTTCTCCTTTAAAAATTCAGAGTTTCTAAGACACCACAGTGATCAGCATAAGGGAGGAAAAAAGCGAGACGTAATTTTCTTATTGGTGATCTGTTTTGGACCTGCTGTGCCAGGTAAGTGTTAAGACCTGTGGAATAAATAAGTAAGCTCAGGCCCAGACATAGCTATGTGAGTTTCTGTCCAACCTGTGCCACATCCCTACATCTCTTCACTGTGCTACATACCATCAGAAACTCACAGGGAAAATAACACATCCTCCACAAACCCCAAAGGTGATTAGTATGTCCTCCTCACCTTTCAAATTTTGTCGCCATGTCATTTCTCTGTCAATGCCCCACCAGCCATCTGCCTGCCACCTCCTCTGGAGATACTGGAAGTGGGATCACTCCACAGACACACAAGTCCTACTCCTCTGAACTTTCAGATCAAAACTGACATTTGGGGTTTCCTGGTATGTATTTGAGAGTCTGAATAAGCTGCATCTAGACAGGCTACTTCTATTTCTATCCTGCCTTCACTTTTGCATTTACTCATCTGTTTTTTTTCCATTACAGATCTCTTCCAATTATTTCTTCTGCACATACAATCACAAATACAAACCATGTCTTCGGTCTATGGGATGAGTTAGAAAAAGGTTATTTAGCTACTAGATTATCTCCACTTGAAATTTCAGAGAAGATGTAAGAATATGAGAGGTTCATTAAAAATAAAAACCAAAAATACCCCAACCAGACAGAATCCAAAAAACACAAAACAAAAATCAAGCTGTTATTTATCAATTCACATTGACTTGGGAATCAGACATTGGACATGTAACTCAGAGGTAGATGCGACAAACTCAGTTTCTCCTAAAAGTCAGTCATTAATCTTAGAATCTCATCAGGTGATTGCAGTGACACTTCATGTTAAAAGAATGAATACAGAAATTATTTTTTTTTGTAAAAAGGAACTTCACTGTTACTGTATGGAGAGTGGTGGATTTCAATAAATTCTAGTGAGCTGCACCCAGTGGAAGTCACAGGGTCATCCAATTGTCTTCTGAAATGAAAATGAATAAAAATAAGTATTTATAGTTCAATTGTATTGGAAAGTTTATGCCTACACTAACATGTAGGCCAGGAGAGAAGACAGCAGATTCTGATTAAACACCATTCAGGACAGCTTTTGTGCCATATGATAATTTTCCTTCTATTACATATTATTAAATATTAAAACAAGATGGGGAAGAGGACAAAGTATTTAAAACTTAACATGTAATATTATTACTGCTTATTAGTTCAGTGCTGCTAGTACTGCGTTCAAAAATTGCCCCATTTTCCATCACTTTAAATAGTTTTATTCATGCTGAACTGTGCTATACTTTGAACTGATATACCAACATGAAAGAAAATAAGAAGTAGTAAACATTGTGTCTTAAATTTTAAAAAAATAAAACTCACAACCAAAAAACTTGATGCCTTTTCTCTCCCATAGCTGGCTGTTTTCTAATAACTACTTTTATTCCAGATCTTCAAAGTCAAGCAGGAGTTTTTTCTGGGACAGCATGTCCTAATTAAATTTATTTGTGGCAGCCAATTTTTAAAGATTCAAATTAAACGTTTTTTTGGTAGCTGAATGACAGTTTCTAAATTCATTTATTAAGCAAGAAGAGTTTTGCATAGACAATAAGTGGAACTTCTGTAAAACAGTATTGACAAACACTGAAATATAACTTATACTTCCCAATTTTAGCTATAAATGAGGTGTGTAAAATCACCTTGTTCCTGAGTGACAACAGAGAAAAATGCCTCAGTTTCACATGAGAACTCATAGAACAAGACCCTTCCTCTAAATTCCTTAGCTGTATTCCAGTCACAGTCAGGAGTGAGCATATACTGTAGCAAACCAAGTGTTGCAGAATATCATAATACAGAAAAACTTATAACACATTTTTTCCTCTTTCTGAACATCAGGGAAACCATAGCATGGTTTACTTGTTGACAGGGATAGAAAAGGATTTTGTAAAATCCCTCTTTGGAAGCCCTTGAAAAAAAAAAACCAGCCTGTTAGACGACAGTTATAAAAAAATTAAAAATCTAAAGATAAAAATTCTGAGTCCCTTGTGGAAAGAGTTAAAATAGTTAAGGTACAGAAATAGGCTATAGTGTAATTTCTGAAGCAACAGCAGTGTTCTTGTTTGTGATGTGCATTTTATAGTTGTGAGTCTGAAAACAATGGGCTCAATATCCTAGTCACAACCTGGGAATTCAAAATTTACGATAGGATATTTTATTGAGTTTTTAAGTTCTAGAAAATCAGTTTTGCTTTGCTGTAGGTTTTACTAAAAAGTTTTCAGTTACAACAGCCTTTCAACTTTTTTGCAATCATGGAAAAGCTTAAGACTCAGCAATAGTAACTATGAAAATTCATGTAAGATTTCCTATCAATCCAGACTGTTACACCTTTTAGAACAACAAAAGGAGAAAGATTGAACATATTAAAGGATCAAATAATAAAATCTAAGTAAAACTAAAATTGAAAATCTTTCAGTCACTAGAAAGGTATCATTTCATACTGCTAATTACTTAGGAGACTATTTGAGAGTCAAGCAGAATTTGGGCCTAAGGACAAATTGATACCAGTATGCATTAAATTCATACCAGTAAGATGGTAAAGTGAATTTCATGCTCCAGTCTATACTTCAGGAACAAGCATGCACAGCTTAAATTGTTTATGGTGTATGAATGATTTACGGTGGTGGAGATGAAAACTCTGAAAGTGAGACTGAAAATAAAGCCTTTGAACGACAAGGATGTATCATTGCATTCTCTCCCTTGCATACTGTCAGTCAAACACAAATAATATCCACAACTGCTCTGTGAGTTCTGATACAATTTTCAACTTACTCCTTTTAAGATCAAATCATAATACTTGTCTTAAAATGCTCTGTGGTAGCAAAGACCCTGAAGCAAGCCCATACCTCCTGGCACTCATTTGTTATAACAGACTGCTCACAGGCTCTTAGCAACCTTCATTTTCATGTTCCTTCCTGATAAACTGATAGAATTTATTTTCGTAACTTCTTTGTTGAAGGACTATATGGAAAACAATCCCACATACAACCAACTGTTAACAGGGCTCCATGAGACTTTCAAAGATGTTATCAAACACCATGTAAGGGCTTTCATCTGTTTTGCTACCACTTGCTAAGGGAAGAAGCCTCACACATTCTGACAGCTGACAAATAAAGCGCAGTTTTGAAGGCTCTGCCTCAATACCAACTTGTCACTTATACCTTGGAGAGAAAGGGCTTTTGTTTTCAAAGTACAAAGCCCAAAGCCCTGCCAAGCAGTTGCACCAGGGATGCAGAGGCATCTCAACAGTAAATAACCTGAAAGCAACTTGTGCGAGAGATGCCATTTCTGCAGCAACTGTGTCCTGCACGTGTCCTGTCAGTGACACCATGCAGGCAGCAAGGACCACACAGCCCAACCCACACTGACCCCAGCATCCCCTCTTGATGACTCCTCCCAGGGTCCCCTCTCTCTGCTCTGAAAGAGCTTACTATAAGACACACAGTGCCACATCTCAGACTTGGCAAGTTTGGGGTGAAATATTTTGATAGGTGCTGCTGCATGAACAGCTCACTGGGTTTCCAGGATTTTGTGAGAAAACCCATTTTCTCTCCAGCTACTCACCCAGTGGCACCCTTGAAATAAAAATACACAGAAATTAGTCCCAGCAGGGATGCAAGGCAACAATGTATTTATTCCTGAGCTCATGGTAACTACAGGTTAGCTACTACAAATACAGAAGATTTCCCAGTATGCAGCTAGGAGGTTGTCCACACATAAGAGCAAAATAGTTCACAGACATATTTTAACATCTCTGCTCCTACACACTCAAAAATCTTGAACATGAACAGTGCTGGATACTCCTTATCCAAGTTCTGGCTGCTGGCACTTAGCTTTTATTTTGTTTCATCAGGTTTCCTTTATTTACAAAGCTGCTTACTTCTTTACCACTTGCTAGCAATAATGGCTTTGTAGTGAACCAGACAAGCAACACTTGTGACTTTTTGCTTATTTTCCCAGCTCTGCCAGGGAAGGAAGCAGCAGATTGTCCAATTTTACTCTGGTACATGCAACTACTTTATAAAATATAAATTGTCCTCTAATTGTGTGGGAGAAAGTTATGATCATTAATGATTCCTGGCAAAGCCTACATTGCAGTTTCAAATCAACCCAGGGATACGAGCAGGGCAAAAGCTCTGACAGGGGCATGATTAAACCTTTGCCAGCTGCTTGTCTTCTGGGTGCTCCTAGAGGTGCACTAGTCATCAAGGGCCACTCCATCTGTGACAGTTGGCATCTTGACCCTGGGACATCAACACACAGATGAGAAACTAGGCTCTCTGAGATCCTGGCAGCCAACGAGGAGCTGTACGATTTAGGCTAGGTAGCCAAGCTACCCAGGTCCAAGCAGCTCCTTTACCAACATGCAAGTATAAGCAGAGTGCAATCTACAACAGATGAGTGACAAAGTATGTCAAAAAACAGAGGACAAGAGACTGACATCCAGAAGAGGAAAGCATCATCTGGTGAGATCAGAGACAAAAGAATATAATACACTCTGACATCCTCATAAATTAAAACCCATTACAGACCAATATGATCAACTCAAATCTGCTTTATTTACAGGAATAAATGTTTTCATGCCAACCCATAATCCCACAGGTAATGACAATCCTTCTCAAAATGATGGTGATGCCCAAATATTTAAATACTTAACAATTTCCTATATTACATTTTTTTAAAGATGTCAATATTACTTGCCCCAAATAAGAGATTTCACAAGATTTACTCTGGATGAGTACATATTTGTGATGATGCTATGGCATTATTAGCACCCTACTCTGACCAGCTGAGCTAATCCTTTGAGACATGTGATGTTTTTATCAAGTTATTTGATTTATTTCAGTGTTTTTTTCTTTTCTATGATTCAGCTCAGGAAAGAAAATCATTAAAAAATATGTTTTCCCTAAAATTAGACTAGGCTTTCACTAATTGTATCAATATCCAGTTGCAATATCCAAGCTCAATTTCCTGAGTAATAAATACTACCCAAGAATGACAGACAGATTATGAATATCGAATACAGTAGCGAAACACCAGCAATAAAACAATTTTGTTAGAAGTTCATGATAGAGTACTTGAAATTGTGGGATGTATTTTAATTAAAAAGTTAAAATATTATAATGCTTATTTATAAACATTAAAGAGAAATATAGAAAAGAATGCAGTAAATTAATCCAAAATATTTACAACAATCCTAAATATTCCCAAATGTTTAGATAATATAATGAAAATATCCACAGGGTCTTGACTGGAATATACCTTTTAAAATAAACTATACATTCCAAAGAAATTGTCCTCTTAACTAAGAGGAGCCAATCTATTTTCTAAAAGAAACATTTGTATTGCTGTGACATTTCTTAGCAACAAAAATCCCTTCTGCAGTTGTGTTGATTTCAGGGCCAGAAGCTGTCTGCTCTAATCACCTTAAAGAGAATTCACAGAGTAGATCCTAAAACACTTCAACATTACTCTTTCCATATTCCACTTTCAAACACAACCCAATTTACCAACATAGCTAGATTTGAGAAAAAGATAAATTGAATTTCAATTTACTCAATTTACTCTTAAACAAACACACAGATCTATTTGGATCAAGTTTCATTGGACATTAAAAAAAACCAAACAAAAAGCCCCAACCAAACAGGAATTCTTGAGGCTATGGTTGAAACTCTCCTGGCTAGTCTGGTCACGAAAGCACCACCTTTCACAAATTCACATGCTCTGCTGATGCTCTCAGAGCTAAATAAAAGGCACACCTAAGTTACCAAGCAATGAGTTCAGAGTTAAAAACTTTTATATTTTGATAAAGATATGTTCAAAAGGTGATTTCTCTTGTATATAAAGGAAGTAGAATGATGTATCAGTGTTTTACAGTGATTATCATATTCTATTTCTTAAAAAATGTTATTAAATAATGACTATTTTTAAAATGTTTTTACATCTTCAGAAACAGAAAGCATGCATCACAAAGAATTGAGGATGCCAACAGAGCTCCCCAAGCTTTGAATGTTGCCCTAACGAAGGAAAGGTGCAAACAGTTACAGAGTAAAGCAATGTTAAATGACAAAGCCAATGGCACTTTTAAAACAAAACCAGCCAACCAAAAAAGGATGACCCACGGATTTGCACTGAGCGTGACACTGATTCTGCAAATGTCACAGAAAGGTCAACAATACAGGCAGTTATATAAAAAAGGCAGTATCTCAATGGCCAATAATTTAAATGCTTTTAAGACTGTCCAATTATTTTAATAATGTATGAGTTTTTTAATGAAAAAAATGTTAGCAAATGTAAAACAGAACTTCAGACATGAAATTGCTAAACAGTACTGCTGTACAGGGGGTTTTTGGTGGTGAATCCTTGCAGAATCCAGAAGTGAACACAAAATAATCGCTACTAATAATTTATAATATTTGCAGATGAAGAAGTTTCTTTACTGTAAACAGTGATAAGGTTTGATCAGTCGGCAGCTTAACACTCTCTGCCTAAGGTGAAGACCATCAGTTTTATCACGGATTTAAAAAGAACAAAAAATCATGAGCCTTACACATCCACTCTCTCCTCATCCTCCTATAAAGTACCAATAACTGGTTATTTATGTTACCCTTTTGGTGTGATGCCCATTCAAACAAAATAAATATTAGTTATTAAATTTGCATTGAGTATTAAATATTAGATAAAAATTCTTCCAAAAGAGGCAGTTTCAAAACCACACATTTACCCTTTAGAATTAATACATATTCTCTATGTTATGAAGTAGTGTTCTTTACCGAGAAGTGATTCAAGAACAAGTAATTTAAGAGATTCCAGGGGAAAACTAAGGACTGCTTAGCTCTTATCAGCACTTAGGAGACAAAAAGTGCTTCTAGAAAGTCTGAGTAGGCAAACTTTATCTCATGCCAGATATAGTCAAAAGTATTAGAGTGGCTCTAGATCTTATAACATGCATTATTTTAGTCTCTAAATTTGCATAACCACCACCAAGTATTAAAACTGATCATATCAATAAAGATGACTTCAAGGGCTCAGAAGAAGTCTTTATCTCTATCAGGATCCGTGAGTTCACCCTGGTGTATTAAATCCATCTAGTCTGTGACTTCCCACTCTGTAGGAAAGGTAATCCATATGCTGAGAGTTCATTTTCTTCTTACTCTCTGTTGAAATTCACAATTTTATGCAACAAAAAAACCTATCTACAGCAGAGACAAAGATGTCAGAGATCTGAGATTTCAGGATTTAAGTATCAACCAGATCAGCCTGGTTCCTAAAGAATCTGGTCTTCCTAACAGCACATGTAAAATACAGAATAATGGAGTGAAATTTTAACAGAGAGATAAACTATTTTAGTTTCACTTGCTCTTTTTCTTAGCAGCACAGTGTGGTAGTGTGCAGCTAATGCTCTGTGACAGGTTTTGCCTGGTGGAAATTCCTCCCAGGAAGAAAGACCTCACAGCCTATTTCTCCTCATGGCAAATTTTAAGCAAATTAAACTGATAACCATGTCTTGAAAAACAATCCTGAGGACAGCATTGCTGATAGGACCCCCAGAGGGACACGGTCCATGCCAGCAGTCCAGCATGACAAGTCACAGGCAGTGTGGTACTGCAGAGGGACATGCTGCGCATTGCAGGCATGGAGGAGATGAGAGAGGCAGCCACGGCCTCGCAGGGAAAACGGGATGCCAATTAAATGGCAGTGCGATCTCTGCCAGCCAGAGAGGCACAGGTAGCCCTGAGGGGCCCTGGCCCCACACCTCAGGCAACTGCAGGGAGGACAGCATGGCCAGACCATGGGCCACTGCTTTGCACCTTTGGGTACACAACACACAGCTCGCTATCATGAGTCTCCTCAAGTGCCTGTGGATGGCAGCTGGTGCAAAAGCTGCCAGAGACGTTTCTGCACTGCTCAGGTGACTGAGCTTTAATAGAAGTGCAGCTCTGGCCACTGCTTGGCCCCTTGAAGCTGAAGCAAGGCTCCCTGTCCCAGCTCTGTCCTGCAGCAACAGGGGATTGGCACTGGAGCAAATCAGGGCTTTCATGAGTGCTGCCCCAGAAACTCCTTGTAGTGCCACAAGCAACAGGACAACAAAAATGCTAAAACCAAGACATTATTATTTAGAGCAACCAAGAAAGTGAAAAATTTTTCACAGCAAGCAGCTGAAGAGGGACCAGTGGTGCAACACTGGCCTCTGCGAGATACCAGGCATGGACAAATTTGGCGAACTCATCACGGAATCAGCTAACCATACGAGGTAACAAAATGTTATAACAGGATTAAAGTTCAGCAGGTTTTAATCCTGTTTTGTATTAAAGCCAGAGAAAAACCTGTTAACAAAAACAATTTACTCATAGAAAGTAATTCAGGTCTCATCCAGAGTTTAACAAGTGCACAGCACTTTCTGTAGAACTTCTGGTTGTCTAAAAGTGAAGGTGGATGTTAATCTTGCATAGAAAGGACCACAAGGATGTGTCACATCATACCTTCAAGTAATGTATTCATTTTTTTAAGGTTGAAAGAAGCAGAAGCACACAGAAAAGCAAGTCTGTTTCAGCAGATATGGCATATAATGCAGGAAAACAACCACCTCTTGCAGAAAAATGTCCATCCATACAGGAAAACAATTTCCAACTTAAAAACAAAAAAGCAGTAAAAATGCTAGCTCCTTCCTCTTCTTACTGACCCAACTCAATATAATTTAACAAATATTAAATTTTGATCATGGGTTTAGTTTTTAATTATCCCTCACAGATAAACACTCACAGAGTCTTCCTCCATCTTAATCACTTTGATTATTTCTAACACCAACAAACAAAAAGTATTCTTATATAAATCAGACTCTTGGACAAGAGAAACTAAAGTTCATATGAATTTGCCTACTTTTCCCAACAATTTTGCCTTCAGATGAGAAAATAGCATCATGGAAGAAGACAGGCAACATTCCTGGCTTATCCTGGCTCCTTCTGAGGCCAGTGGTAATGACACTAGCCTCAGCCCTCCGAGGCTTTTGATTCTGCCTACAACAGTAACTTTCCATCCTGTGCTTACCAGACAAAAGCTAATTAATAAACAGCAAACCACGAGGCACAACTCTTCATAGCTGACAGGCAAGATTAAATCAAGGAAAGATAATTCCTATGCGTATTCCTACTGTTATCAAAAATCTTCAGACTAAGTCTTGCCATCACTGTTTAAACTGGAACTCAGATAAAGCACCCATATCCATTAAACGAGACCATTTCAAGACACATGCAAACATTTGGTTCTTCTCCTAACAAGAAGGGACATTTCTTAGCATGAAAACAGAGTACAATTACAAGCCTAAGCAATGCTTTCCAGCTCATTCTTTTTAAAATTAAATGCAGATGCACCCTAATTCAACATTAATTATAATCAATATTACACAAGAGGTCACAGCAAATAAATCATATTTAAGAAGCACTTCTCTGAGGAAAAGAAGAAACAAACAAAACAAAACCCACAAAACCCAAAATAAATAAAAACAAAACAGCAAGAGAAACCCATGCAAACCCTGCTTGTTATTGCAACAACTTTCTGCTGGAAGCACTGCAGTGCAAGGCTGACTGTGTGATATTGGCTTAATCTCATGCACATCTTTCCAGGTCTAATTAGATTTTTAAAATGACATCCAGATTTCAAACACATTTTAAAAACTCTCCAGGCCGATTTAAGCAAGGAGGTCATTGTTTTCCTTCAATTTTGTTTATTTTGTTAACACAACCTCTCAGTTGGAAAAAAATTGCTATAATCCTTTCTGGGTTGTTTGGAGAGCCTGATATTCCTTAATACTGTTGTTCAGACACAGCTGAACTCTTTACTGAGTTTACTTAACAAACAGAGGCTCTTTGTTGCCCTCAACCACAAAGAAAACAACAAACAATGATGTCCTTACCCACCACAGGCTAAGAGCCATATTTTAATTATGCTTGTAAATTCCTAGTGTGGAAACACATCCAAACACACTACCCCCAAGAAGTAACAGTATGGAACACTGACAGAGCCCTCTGAGTATCTGACAGGCTCTAGGTATGACATAAAGCAGTATTACTGTTGCATACAGACAGCAAGCCGGCTTGCAAACAAAATACTTCAAATCACAGCCCTTCATAGCACACGAACAGTTCCGACCTGGGTCTAACCTTCCCCTTCACCACAGGCCCACGGACAGCACACAGCTGCCAGCAAGTCCCTGTTGCTCTGCTGTGCAAGCGCAGGGCATGGCAGACAGAGAAGCTTTCCCCCAGGTGAGGATTCACAAATCCCACAGAGCATCCCCGTGTCTTCAGCAAACTCCCCTGCTTCTGAACACTGCTTATGGCACTGTGAGGAATGCACACATGCAGATATTGCTTGTCTCTACACAGTTCCTGTACTACAGGGTACTGCTTCAAGAAGGTATGAGCACTTCAGGTATTTCTTTGACTAAATCTTCCCAAGATACAACAGCAATTGTAGAGAGAGAGCAACAAGAGACAGGTGGAATGAAATGTCACTGATCTGTGCAGACTGGGCTTCAGCGGTATTTTCCAGTTGTGGAACTTTTCTACCAGACAGCTGTTTCCAAAAACTTGCAAAATTACAGTGAATAGTTTGTAAATCACAATTGTTCCATCCCACTGCAGCAGAAGTTAAAACCACAGAGCCAGAGCATTACAAAGTTTAAAGTTCATAAAAATAATTTATTTTTATATTCCAGCTCCCCCCCACAA
>VZRR01007149.1:779447-830014 GCA_013398015.1 Oreocharis arfaki
AAAAAAAAAAAAAAAATCCTGTCTCCAGGTGAATCCTCATTGCAGATGTAGGATTATTAAATATTAGTTTTGATGCCAGCTGCTATTTTTAAAGCATGGCTGTGTAAGTCTCAGATTTGGTGGCCCTATAATGACGTCTCATGCAACACTGATATATTTCAACAGCAAAAAAAATGGCTACAAAATTAGGAAGCCTCTGACAATTTTACAAAACCAGCAGTGTAAGGGTTGAGCAGTACATATGAGAATTACCAGTAAGGCTAAGATTAAACATGACTGTGCTTTCATATTGATGCTAAAACTAAATATGGGAGTATATGAACTCATGTATGTGTATATACACACACTTCTCTGTAAAATGGTATTTTATTCAACATAAATAGAACAATTATGAATATCTATTACATGTGTGTTTAACAGTAGCAGAAAGAACATAAAAGATAGAGATTATACAGGAATGAGAGGATATATTGCATCTATAAAGGAAATGTATTCATTACAACGTATCACATAAGTATAAATATATAATATGGGTATATGATATCCAAAATATGATACATATAATCTATCTGTAGACAGAGATATTTACACTTCCACATGTAAGTGAAGAAAAGATAACTGTTCAGAAATTGATAAAGAAGGAAAAACATACCTGCTTATAATTCAGAATGATCAAAGCTGCAGAAGGCTCTCATAACCACAAGTATGGAAAGTCGAATTACAGGTGAAATCCACTGCCTACAAACATAAAGTGATGCACTACAAAAATACACACACACAACCTCAATCACATATAAACAGAGATGGGCTCTGTACCAGCTTATAAGAATGATATTTTAGAGTCATGAAGGACAGCTATCTGAAAATGCCTTCTTGATGTCCAGCAGCAGAGAAGAATCTACACATTTTGACAATGAGACAGAGTGGGAGGAGATTTAATTGGAAAAGATTTAGATAGCAAACCAAGAATCACCAAAATGTGACTTTATGAAAATATCTCGAATTCCAGTTGTTTGTTTTACACCATTACGGAGAAGAACTAGGGAAGACATAGGGCATAACAACATTGATACTCAAAGATTATACTATGACTTTCATATTAAAAATAGTATTTTTCATCATGAAAGAGAAATGCACACAGAGTGGATAGAGCAGAGGTCCATAAAATCAAAGGTATGAAAGACAAATTGAGGCTCACAAACTAGGGGCCATTTAATAAAATTATTGACAGTTTTCAAATGCAAGTGGCAGTCGTTTTACAGAAGCTTTACAGTGTTGTGCAATTCATTGTCACAACATACTCTGAAGGTCAAATGCCAAAAATGAGAATTACAGAAGGTAATAAAGCATAAATCATGAAATACTATATGAATGTGTTTCATATATTGAAGACTGTCAACTTATTCTCTTTTTGTAGTCTTGCCACACATTCTTTTCCACTGCAGAAATGTTCTTCAGAAATATTACACAGGTAACTAATGACTATTAGCTTAAAAATGGTTATTTAAATTATTTACTAACAGAAATCCTTTTGAATTATTGATTTCGCTTGGAAGTCTATAAAGCCTTATAATGAGACTAGTTAAATAAATGTTTTAGCTGTAACCCGAGGCAGAATTTTTTCCAAACAGCACCTTACAGCTGATGAAGCCTTAAATCAGAATCTCAGCTCTTCTTGGTGCTGTAGCCCTCTTTTGGAGTATGGGAAGGAATTTTCTACTCATTATCATAAATTTCCCTTTATATTTCCAAAAGAAAGTCTCCCTTGTTCATGAGGAAGAAGCAACCAAAAATGACAAAAGTTAATTTTTAGAACGCCTCACAAAGTGACTTTACCCAAAGTCCCTCTTCCCACACCACAATTCCCCGCCATGCTTAAGCTGTGGTTCAGTCCATATAGAGACATTACACTAGGAAATTGCTTCTAAGGCTAACCACAATATTACACACACACAAAAAAAAAACTTTAACAAAAACCCCCCAAAAATCAGAGACATTAAGCAACAAAAACATTCTAATTACTTTTGTTGAGTAGCTTGATTTTACTTTTACATTATTACAGTAAGTATTGTTACTCTTCATTGTCTGTACTTTTTATTTAGCAATTAGGAAAAAAAGAAATAAAAAAGGGCTTTTTTTCAACAGTAGCGCTTTTATGACAAGTTATGCCTCAAGCATTCACAAAGACCCTGCAGTACTCAGATGGGAAGCACGTAATGCCACTGCTACTTACGAGTAAATTGTCTACTCTGATAAAAAAATTGGCACTGGAAAGCTGATTGCCGCAAAACTGTGTGAAGTAGCAACAAACCATCCTAAATAAGTTTACTTCAAATGAATCTGCAAGCTCACTGAGCAGCTAGGTCACCAAATCTGCTGACATCATGACAGAGAGTTAAGATGTTCTGTTTATGTCTTGACAAGCTTCTTTTGGAAATCCCAAGAAAAAAGCAGTAGTCCAAAGTGTTCCTAAAAACTTTCATGGGGCAGGCAAAACTGTGAAAACCACAACATTTGTCTAACACAAAACTGCAAAACTACATTTGGTATAATCTGTTACTTGGAAGAGGTTTGCCTAGAAAGTGCTGTGATTTAACGTATTGCAAACGGTGTAAAGAGAATATAAAAGTGGTCCAAGAGGACCCCATCTAAAGGAAAGCTCTGCAATGTCTTTGGTATCAGCTGATCAGATCATGCCATCATTTTCTGTGCGCAGGAGGATTTCTACACCCACCTTCCTCAGTTTTCAAGTGGACCTCGTACATGCCCATGGGAAACTTGTAAAGCCTCACTAAGCCAGCATGTAAAATACTGAATTCCAGCAGAATACTGGCGATAGTCAGTGCCAAAAATCCCCAGCATCCATCTCCTTTTTGAACACTATAGGTGTCTAATATACAAGAAAAACAGATTATAGGCCATACTTTTATGCAGAAAGCTTAGCAAAATAAGAGCTGGTGGGACTTAGTAGAGGATTGTGAAAGGCCTGGAAAAATTAAGAGAGAGCAATATAGATCAGCAAAAGAAAAACTGCAGTAACTAAGGGCAAACACCTCTTCTTTCTCAAACTTTTTTGTGTTCTGGTGGCCATCTTTCCGCTTGGGAAAAGTAGAGTTATGACGGTAGTTTAAAAAGCAGTACACCAAGCCACATCACTAGCAGGCATCCCCAGTGTCATGCTTTTATTACTGCTGCTAACCTTTTTTTTCAAATTAAGAATAGACTGAAATTTCCATAAATCTTTCAGACTCAAAAGTCAGTCTGTCTTCTGCGATGAACAGGTAATAGTATCATAGTCAAAAGGACCTGGATTGTGATCTGTTTTCTGAGAAACTGTAGCATACTCACATAGCTGGAGGCAGAATTCAAGCAAAACTCTATTGGAGACTCGTGATACCAATCAAAGCAGAAGCACTTTGCAACACAGTATCAGCCCTATAACATTCTTAATCCTTTTAAAAGAAAAATAATGCTTTATTTCCAAAGTACTCAACTCCATTACTGAAAAAAGCAACAAACCATTAAAAATCAGAAGGAACCACTTTTCAGACATACAATACCTTTTTCATGGGCACATGCCTGGCTAAATGCAACCTGAGCCTCCTCTGCTCTTACACAGATAAAACTGTAATGAATTTCACTCAGTGATTAAAACTCTCAGAAGAAGAAATAAAGCAGCCTCTAACTCAGGCACACATTTAATATATGGATTCTTAGAATGAGATTAAGCCAGTGTCCAAACATCAGCATTTCAATGCACAGAAAGAAGTTTACAGGACTTTTCCTTCAGCCCAGTTTCTAAAGCCCCAGTTCAAAAATATAGGTCAAGTTTCCTACTGCCTCCAAACTTTCTCAAAGTCAGCTAAAAGTGCAAGCCTGACCCATTTTGAGTGGGCTCTTCAAAACTAACTAACTAAATGAATCAGGTGGCTGCATCACTTTTAAACAGATAATTTTTTCTGCATTAAAGGTCTCACATATGAAATACATTAGCATTTGAATTCCGTACTCTGAAAAGATTGATGTGAATAACTCACATGTTATTTCGGCTTACTCATTAGCTCGAGGTAGATTAGTACTTTCTGTGTTTCATTTAATAATTCCTAGAGTAACCAATCATTAATATAAAGGTTGAGCACAACAGAAAAATCTTTTTTTTTCTGATCACTATCCATTAGTTTCATTGAAGAAAACAGCAACATCAAAAATCAGAATATATAAGTTTACTATTTCAATATAATTGCTATACTTATTCCTCCTTTTGAGAAGCTAAACAACGATAAACCTTTAACCCAATTCTAGCCTTTAGTTAGTACTTGAAACAGATGAATGGGGAGCAGTTTTGGGCAAAAATTTTCAGTTTAGTAAAACTGACCCATATACTGTCCCATGTGGGAACGTCCATTGAAAAATAATCTTGCAAATTTCATCCAAAACACTTCAGTAAGAAGGAAAACATTTCTACACTAACAGTCCCATTTTCTGAGGCATTTTTAAAAATAGCTTCATTCTGATTATCAAACAATTTTATTCTGAAAAACACTTATCAGGAGTTTCTGGTAATTTGTTGCCTTTTTCTGTCTGAGCCTTCCTTAAATCCAAAGCAACTGTCATTGCAGCAAAAGCTGGCATGTATTAGTCCTCTCTAGAAATTACCACTAATACATTTCAAAGCATTATTTCAGGTACAAATAAGCTGAATTTCTTAATATATCCACCACAGATTTTCTCTGAGGATAACTGTTATGAGAAATTCAAGAGAAGTCCACTGATAAGAAGAGCTGCTCAGGTAAAAGGACTTTTATAGCCTGAGAACAGCTATCTATAATCTTGGCACTTTGATCTCTCAGAACATGAACTAATGTATCTGGAATGTAGCTCATTATTAATAGTTAAATATCTTTAAATGGAGCAGTTTTGAAGATCATTTCCAATAACAATAGCTTGCATTTATATAGGGCTTTCATTTTCAAGGACAATGGTATGTGGTCCCTGAATCTGATATACAAGCACATGTACATATAGACTTCTATTCGCATTCAAACACATCATTAAGATTAGAAATACACATCCATTAATAAATATAAATGCATAATCTATCAGATTAAATATAGGTTTTGAGACTTCAATATATAAGGCTAGGTGACAGCCCAAAGTACAATCACAGATATCAATGCAGTTGTATCAATTAATTCGGGAGAACATCATCCAGTGATCTCTGCAGAAAAAGTTATCTTTTACAGAGGAATCTTGGACAAAATATAGTTTGCACCGTTTCACTTAATACAGGATAGACATTTCAGTCAATTCAGATCTTCACAGACTTTTGTTGAAAACTCTTGGGGAAGATCCTTAAAAATTTCCACCAGTTTACTTTTAAATGAGATACACAGGCCAGAGACCTTATACTAGACAAAACAAACAAGCAAAAAAAAAAAAAACTATTAAAGACAAAAATAAAAAGTCCTGTTCAAAGATTTCTGACTTAGCAAGCAGCACTAGCTCACCTTCAGTAAAATTGATTATGCTTGCTATGCAATATTCCAAAGGTAAGTTGTATTGTAATTTACCTCTTTCACTTGTACTTCTCCAACTGCACAAATTAAATTTCACCAAAACATCTAAGGAAAGGAGCCAAGACAGAAAACACTTTAAAAAAAAAAAAATTCTCTCTAAATAAACATGGGGCAACCTTTTCCTTAACACCAGCTTATGACTTCCAAACAGGGAGGGCAAAATCTCTCCAGCACTGAGGCAAAAGGGAACTTTAATACCAGCTTCAAGACTGATGAATATCATCTCTCAAACCAAGGAAAGCTGCAAGGAGATGAATTTACTACCTATTTAAATAACTCATCTTCTAGCAGGTTATCCGGTTTCTTAGACACTGCACCTAAGTAAAAAGATAATTTTTCCGTGATTATTGTAAAAGCCTTCCACAACCCAACATTTATAGTATTGCATCCTATTTCCAAGTGTAATGACCCTCAAAATCCAAGATTGATTTTGGCTTTGCTCTGATCAATACTAATCTCCAAGATATATTTGACTTCGCACTGACCTAAACAAAAAGGTCACTATCTGTATATTAGTCAATCTTCAAAACATTTATTAAATTAATTTCAGAGACCACAAAAGGTGGTAATTAATTATTACAGCTGTTTCTATCTGGGATTTCTATCCATCATTCTTAGTAAGATTTCCATGCAACTGATAATTCACATAATCACACTGTCACTGTAGTGGATTTCTCAAAATGTCTTGATCTGTCCTCAATTATTTTAAGATTAATCTTTTTTGTATTTATCTAATTGGAGGAACACCACCATATTATATAGTTACTGGAGCACTGGAATCCAGTCTTACACATATTAAAGTCAATGGGAGAATACATCTCCCTTCAGTGACAAAACTGAACTCTTAATGACTTGGGGGAATATAAAATACTGCATTTATACTTTAGGTCCTCCTGAAAGCAAAGCAGGAGAATCCTTTTCAGTCAAAGTTCTTTGACCAGCACATTTTTAAAAGAAAATTCACAGCACTCAGAAGCATACTTTTAAAGTTATTTTTTTTAAATATAGATTTCTGATTAGCTTTTTTATTATATTGGCTAATTTCAAAGTAGGGCTATAAAAACTATACATACTTTAAGGCAGTGGATAACATAATAACAAAATTGTTGGTGACTGATCTGGGGTAGGCTTCTCCTCACTTTTATTCTCTTTCTTCAAACAAACAAACAAAAAAACTCATCAAGCTTAGAAAAACACAAAGAAAAAGACAGATAAATAAACATAGGATATAATTAATAGTTTTTAAAATTAAAATTAATGAATTCCTTTAATGTCTTTTTTTTTCTTGTTACAAAACCTAATTTTGCCTCCCAAGAACATTAAAAATTTCAATAGAACTATCTGCATTTCTGATAGATAACACAGTTTAACATTTGCATCGTAAGGACCTCATATAGTAAATTATTTGAGGCAAGAGCCACGTGTTTATTTTCTTCTTCAGGCAATTTACCCTAAATTAAATAATTTTACAACCTAGCTGAAATTTTAAGCTAAAGTAATACTACAGACTCCATGAAACTTCTCTCCAGAAGACTTATAAAAAAATCAAGTATTTGTAATTTACCCATGGACACTTCAGTATAATACTATTAGACCTTATACACTTAGAATTTTTACCCAGCAGCAGCATTTGCTTAAAAATTCAGCTTTAAACTTTCCACTGCCTCCAGGGTTGCAGACACTAAAAGACATAAGAGTAGGCAGAATAAAGTGAAGAGTAAGCAAATGGGAGATGTTAATTAAATAAAAATAAAACCAAAAAAGCTGACATTAATCAAGACTAAGGATGCAAAAAGCCAGAGAGGAGGCAAATAATTTCATAAACAGAATGAAAAAAATCATCCAAGTTTCCTAACCATGGTTTAAACATGGATCTCACAGCTGTTTTCACTCTGGCCAGGGTGAAGATGCTCATACTTCAAATTCAACTGTTGGATGACTTTTTGTCCACTTCCATACTACTACCACCACCACTGACCCTCCTGGGCCAGAGAAGAGAGAAAGACTTATCTTTCTCCAGTTGGAATCTACTTAAAATTACTCATGTAAAGAATCTTTCTACTAAACAAAATTATGTTCAAAGCAAACCCTTTCCTACCCAAACAGACAAACAAGCAGCCCCAAAGCATACGAGTTACCTAAGCACCCTCCTGGACACAGAGCAGCGTTTGCCATCCTGACTTGATGCAGGAAGAGTACAGCACACACTCTGCTATGGTTGTTAATGGATTCATCCAAAAGACATCTCTAATGAACAACAGAGAGCTCAATAGAAGCCTGTGCTATTATCCGAAATGCGAGTAGTTCCACCAGAGATGCTGGCCTGCCACACAAAAGCAAAATAATGCTCTCTAACGCACAACACAAAAAGAGAGATGAAAAAGCCAGCAAGATTTGCCATACTAAAGCTCTTCTAAACTTGTCTTTTTTATTTAAAATTCTGCCATTTTTAGCAGAATTTCAGCTCCACAAACTACTTCATACACTTTCTTCACTCTCCTTGGTACATGAGGGTGACAGAAGAATGTCTGGAACTGTCTACATTGCCCATTTTTAAATATTCCTTTACAAAACAGCTCTCATTTGAAAACATTTTGAATATTATGTGTTTTCAGAAGGAATTTGTAAGGGCGTGTCAGGCCATTCAGAAGAAGAACCAGACCTAAGCACCGGCTGAGGAGTGAGAGGGCAGAAGAGATTTATGACCCACTTCAGACAGCCCAGAGGGCTGCTGAAGCAAAGGCAAAAGAAAAAGGAACACAAAGACAGGCTGCACACAATGCAGCTTTAGCCTGCTAAGGAGCAACAAGCAGCTTAAAGCTGACACAGAAGAAAAGTCACTCAAGAGGGGTTGGACATTGGCAAGCACCAAAAAAGGATGAAGAGTTTCTGAAGCTCCATTAAAAACAGCCTGAAAAGGAGCTGACTGGCATGCTGCATGGCATGACATTTAAAGCTTTGACAGAAGCTAAACACAATCACTTCTGGGCACATATAAACCCTTCCGGGAAAATAGACAAACTCCATTTCAAAACTTCTACAGTACTTCCCAGCCACTCTCAACTGCCACTGGGTGTTTCACAACACATGTGTTCCAACAGGAGGATGTTCTCCAAATTTCTGCAAGAAAATTTTTTCAAGGGTAGTACTCAGTTGTTCTCATGACAGCAATGTCCTTTACCAAAAGCCTCTGCTTCCCCTCTGCTGATGCTCTCCTGGATTTGCAGATGGTGCCCAAATCCTACATAGCTTTCATTTCATTTGGTCAAACAAATCAGGACCTCCTTTATCTCCTTATGACCAGACCAACCTGTGAGCATCTGACCCAGTTTCAGTTATTTCTTGTTGAAGATGAGTGATCAGAATATTTCTTCTCCTCATACTAAAATGTGAGTTTATACTATTATTTTTATCAGATCTTTCAGAACCCTCTCTACACAGACATCATAAGGTTAGATTTTGCTTTTTCCACTGCTACTGATTTACTTTGACCAGCCAGGTGAATATTTCCTTCATTTCTCCCCCAAGTTTCTATCACAGAATGAATCTTATATAGGTCATATATTCGTATATGAATAGGAGGACTAATGAGTTAATTACAGCATCATTCAAAGACCTCAACTTCAGAACTTGGATATGAAGATATTTGCCAAATATACAACAGAGGGCAACTGTGGAAAGACTTGGTTTTCATACATAAATTTCAAGAAAGCTGCTATATATCCACACACCACCAGTCAACCATATGAAAATTAAAGTGGATACTCATATATTACGAAAGTAATTTTCTACTTGTAATATGCTAATTATTTCCAAGTGGCTTAATATACACAATTGAGGAAAAACTGGCCTGCTGAAACCAAAACTTAAATGGCAAATTAACTCCACTAGAAAATTGCTCATGGTCAGAGAATCGAAATAAATGTGAGAACCACTTCTTATATTATTTGAGTACTTCCCTTGTATGTGGCAATTTGAGTTGAGGGCATAGTTCTGGCAGGCGTTCTATGCTTATGATAAACTAATAGCTTGAAGAAGATATTGACTATATTTAGCTCATTAATAGTTTTGCTTCTGAAAGGAAGAGTAACTTTCACATCAGCACAATCCATCCATCACAGCAGACTGAAACCTGTGATCTATGTGAATATTAGAATTCTAGCTCATCTTTTCCTGTATCTCCTTCACAAGACATTTAATCCCGGTTTCAACCTCCATCAGGTAAAAGTCTCAAGCACCAAATAAAGTAAATGAAGAAGCAAGATTTTTGTTCAAATTACTAAAAAAAAAAAAATTCCAGCATATCTTTTATATTATCTACACATTTTCTTCTCAGTCTAATAAAATAGAGCTGGAGAAGGTAGACTGCTATGGATAAGAATCAATTTCATACAGTTTTGCAGCTCTTAAAACAAAAACTGAAATGCTTTCCTTTCCTGATTACATTCCAAATACATCTGAGATATTGACTAACTATCCAGTAAGTGTGATAAAGCAATGATTTCAAATTTTTTAAAATTTAAAGCAGTCAGGAAGACATAAGTGAAAAGGTATTTCACTCCACATACATTGACCTAAGGAATTACAACGAATGGAAAGAATGAGATCTTACTACTTCAACCTAATTCATTAATTCAACAAAAAAAGTTAGTATCGAGTACAATCTAGTCATTAAAGTTATCCCTTTCTCTACTGTCCACATTAATGTTTCAGTAGGATCCAACTACAAACTTTGCTGTTCTCTTGTGGATTTGGATGGAGGGCCTAACTGCTGCAATCCTAGCTCCCTTCCCCTGACTCTTACAGCCAGCAGTGACAGACACACTGTGTATGACTGCTGTAATATATGGTACCCAATATATGGTACATATCATAGATATATGGCCTGTAGAAATACTATGTCAGAGTATCATCACTTTGTCAGCCTCCCACAACTCCCCCTTGTCATAAAATGCACAATGTGGGAAGATAAATGTGGAATCCTAATGCCTAACCACAGCTGGAATTTCTGGTATTTTTTTACTGCCCAGGAAAATGAATTATAAAACATCAGAAATAATGTGGTAGTTGCTAAAGATGGTCTTAATTCCTTAGTTTACAAAGGCAAGCCCCTGACAATATTAAGACTTGATCTGTTCCAAGGAGACAAAATAGTGATGAATTAGAGCCTGTGCCACCTCACCAGAAAACTTGCATTACTCCGGAGTAGTGCTGTAAAACCAGTGAAACATCTGATCACTTAAGAAAAAGAAACATCTCTACAGTCCTTCTGAATCTCAAGTCAGAACAGGTCCCACAAAATTAATGAGTCACATAAATCTAGATTTTTAAAGAAAGTCTTGAATTATTATCTCTTATTACACCAATGGCCTTAAGAGAAACCTAGTCATTCCAAAATAAAGCCAATACTAATGTCCAGACAGGAACACCTCATGGACAACTTGTACCTCAGAAAATCACCTGCTCCCAAAGCACAGCATGATGTTCTCAAGTGACTTTCATAACATTTGTCCCTGACTGTCTTCCAGATGCTCTCAAAGAGACCTCCTAGAAAAAATGGCTTTTTCAACAGAGTCTTTGGAAAAGAGAACCAAAGCCAGGAAAGGACAGGATAGATCCTGTGACCTGCACAAAAGCAGCAAATGATTTTAATATGTTATCTTAAATACCTTAAAACTAAAGGATGACCTGATCAGTTTTTAGAAAGTGGACATTTTAATGAAGTACAAATCTGTTGAACCAACCTTCTTCAGTGCAGCTTCTTTGAACTTAGTGCTGATTTATAAATTGTTAAATATAACCACATCAGAAATTTCACTCACGATTAAGCCTCCCAATCTCAGTGTTAGACACTAAATATTTCATACAACATAGAAAGCCACATCCATAACCCAGAACTACTTTTTTTCAGTTTCATATCATAGATTTACATTTCACTTAGACTGAGTTATTAAAAGGAAGCACCCATGGCTTGAATTTAACTTCATGCCCACAGCCTTTACTACAAGAGTTATTTTCTTTTTTAATTATACCATGTTCTTTACATTCTTTTTGGTTGTTTAAGAAAGCTCCAGAAGTCCTCTCACCGTACGGGGTATAAGACTGCCCCCTGTCCTCTGGTCTCTTTTCACATGCCTCTTCGCTACTCTTGCAACATCAGCTTCACTGGTCCCGTTACAAAACGCAGCGTAAGCACGTCAGTGCCAGCGCTGAGCGCTTCCAAGCACGGAGCGGTACTTCTGCGTGTGTGTAAAGGGCGCAGCTACAACCCTGCTCCTGTAACATGCACAAATTAACCCGACAAACGAGATTTTTTTTCTTAAAATTGCAATTATTTGTTTTCGCAAAGCTCCCTGACAGCTTCAGTCCCGGGCCAAAGGCTCGCTCATGGATTGCCCAGCAAACCCTCTCTGACGGCTTTTTTGCTTTTTATAGCCATGGCTTCATTCCATGCCTTTTTGCTTTGCCTCTCCCCTAAGAGTGTATCCATAGCCAAGCAGCCGCTCTAAGAGTGCTAAACTCTGCGTGACACCTACAAGAACCCCGAGCAAACAGTTTTCCCGGCCGCCCACCCGGCGCCTTCGCAACTCCGCGTCGGGAACAGCCCGCACCGGCTGCCAGAGCACGGCAACTCCCAGCCGTGCCGGGGTAGCCGGGGAGGTGGCAGCGCGGGCAGGGTCCCGGCGTGACTGAGCCGAGCGGCGGGGAGAGGGCGAAGCGGAGGGCGCAGGTGANGCGGCGGGGAGAGGGCGAAGCGGAGGGCGCAGGTGAGAGCCCGGCCCCGCGCCCCCCCGCAGCTCCCCGCCCGATCCCCGCACCTCCCTGCGGCGGCTCCGCGCCCGACCGCCGCCCGCGGAGGGCGAGCCCGGGGAGGGCAGACGCTCCCCCGGAGCGGGAGGACGCCGCACCCCCGACTGCCGTGAGCGTCCGCCCGCCGCACTCACCGCCCCTCGCCGCTCCGCTGCCCGCGCCGGGACGCGGCGGCGGCACCTCCCTCCCTCCTGCGGCGGGGCGGAGGCTCCGCACTCCCGGTGCCCCGCACCGCCCACGCTGCCTTCCGCGGGCCTTCACCCGCCCCCCCCGGCATCACGCGGCCGCCCCTCCCCGGGAACCAGCGGCTCCATCCGCAATGCAGCTGCGGCCGCCCTCTCCTCCTTCTCTCCCTCTCCTCCTCCGCCCGGCCCGTGCAGACACCTGCCCGCCGCCCCCTCGGGTCCGGGAGTACGAGCTGCGCACCCGGGCCCAGCCCCGCGGGCGGCGGCCAGCGGGCACCGTGCCCGCTCCCACGGCCAGGGAGCTGCTGGCGCCGGTGCCCCGTCACGGGTGTGAGGCCGGGAGGAGAGACGGGAGAGGGCGAAACAAGAGAAAAAGGCAAGAAACGGAGGAAACAAGACACACACACATAGAAGGAATGAGAAAGGAAAGAAGAATAAACGGGGATGAAGGAAAGGATGGAAAGAGTGTTATTTTCAAACTGACTTTTGCGGGTCGTTTCTACCCCCCACAAACCTATTACTGGGGCAGACCCCTGGGACCAGCCGAGATTAATTGCTCTGTGTTATGAAGAAAATGATAGATGACATTAATCAGGGAAGTTGTAAGTCATCCACGTTTGTAGATGGAATTCGGAGATTAGCTGGGACAGATGGCAGGCAAACACTGCACTCTCCAGGTCTGGTGTAAATCATCAATGTCTGGAATTATTAAACAGCCAATGACAGGACCTCATACATTTCCCTGAGGGAAGTGTATCTTAGAAAGTTGAATATTCACTTCATATCATGGAAAGCTTTTCCAATCTAAGTTACGTTTCTCTTTCTAAATAATGGAAGTATTTGGTTTTCCTTCCTGGAAGTCAGAAACTTCAAGAGAGGAAAAGAAACTAGGCTTTTCACACTTCTCATCCTTCCAGACATGGATAAGAAGCAAAGCCAGGCAAATGAGTGCCCAAATCACTGCTTTAATGCCTTTCCTGAAATAAGCAGAAAAAGTTGTAAGTTAATATGCTTGTCCTGATATCTCCAGTAGATTTATTTGCAGTAACTACTGCAGCAAAACATTTCTCATTTAAGTTTTATTTCTCTTCATGCACTTTGAGGAAAGGAGTGAATCAATGCAACTTTTATTCATAGCTTCTAAAAGAACATTAGACATTCTGTGGAATGTAAATAGTCCAAGCTGAGAGGAGAACTTTTTTCATTTGTCTCCCCTAATTTTTTTTCACATGGCAAAAATGAGTTACGGTATGATCAACTTCAGTAAATCTTTCATGGTATCATATTGATTGATCTGTCAACTGCTTGTCTAAATATAAGCTTAGTCCCAATACCTATGACTGAGTAATTGTAAGCTTGATTGCATGTCCTGCAATAATGTGATCAATCTACAGTGACACTCAGAATTTTACAGAAACTTACTCTATAAATCCAATAATAGCATCTGTTCTACCACATCAGAAGGATCGGTGTTCAAAACACTGAGTTTACAATAGCTGTTTTAAAAAAAAAATCAAATGTTAACTCATTACTTGTAAACTATATGTTCACCGGGCTTACCAGTTTAATTTCCGTTATTAAAACCTTCTTTTAGGAAAAATTACTGTGATTTTTATTAGATCTAGGAAAATCAATGTACAAAATATTGAAAGCGCCTTCTTTTTAAAAGTCAGCATTTGGATTTTTTGAGCACTCTACCCTGAATCATCTTTAAAATGCTTCAGCATGTGATATAGAAACAGTCTTGCACACAAGTATTGTCTTTCCTGACTTTGCTCCAAACTTTAGGGGAAAATCGGGTTTAAATTATTTAATTTTTAAATCACGAGGACAAAGCTAACACTTCTCATGGAGAACCACATCATTGTTATGACTTAGAAATATCACTATCTGCAATCAGCAATGTAATTAAACAACATAATTTAGGTTGATGAGAGCTGATCTAGTTCAACTCTCTCCTCAAGGCAGTGCAACATCAAAGCTAGATCGGCTTCCTTAGCACCTTGTCCAGCCTAGTTTCAAAAATCCTCAAGAAGGGAGATTCTGACTTTCCGGGGGAAATTGTTCAATTTTGGCTATTGCTTATGGCAGAGAATGCTTTCATTTTTCCTAATAAGATTTCTCTTGCTGCAGCTGGGATCTGTTGCCTCTCATCCTTTCTCTGGGCACCTGAGAAGAGTGTGGTTCTGTGCTCCCTGTAAGCACTCCCTCAGTAGTTGAAGATGGTAATTACAACCTCCATCTTTAGCCTTCTTTTCTTCAGACCTCTCAGAAATATTACTATCTGCTCACAAATTCACTACTCTTTCCTTATTCCTTTTTTCAATAAATTGCACCAAATTTAATATTATAAAGCAAAACTCTTATTTTTGGGATTATTTTTTCCCTTATCTCTCAGAGTATTAAAAATGGATAGCCGAAATGACTCATCCCTCTTCTAAACGGGGTACTCATGACAAATCCTACAAAAGTCAGCATGGTCAAAGTAAAACTTCATCCTAAGTTCCTATTTCTATTTAAAAGGGCAAAGATGTAGGTCAAAATATTTCTGTCCCATTTGGCCATACAAGTCAGTCATATGGTAACTTCAAGGGTATCAGCAGCACTTACAGAGCAAACTGAGTTGCCCAAGCCTTACCTAAAGACAGGTTTAATACCAAATATTAAGTTTTTGCTGTGACCATAATGACGTTTGCCTGAGATGCAGTTTCCCAGCTATATTTGAAAACTAATGACATTTTTATGCAGGTGGCCTGTGCACAGCCACAGGGGCTTGCTCTGAGAGAGGCCATGAATTGAAGCTGTCAGGGGCAGTAGCGCAGAGAGAGGCTGAATAAGGGACCAACTGGCAAAAAAGGTCGAAAGCTTAGGCTGAAACTCTTTTCCCTTTTGTTCACACAAGCTCTGGTTTGTCTTCCATCTCAGCAAAATAGAAAACTAGGATTTCTACCCATTGTATTAAACTCTTTGACATGTTTACCAGTATACTCCTTAATATTATTTGTATTTTGACTTATTCTCTATTTTTTCATTCCATAAATTATGTTCTCTTTCTCTTTATCTGCACATATAGATATATATATCTTATAAAAAATATATATGAGGTAAATCATCTTAAGCGTCTCATAGATACAGACATCCTTGTTTGAAAGAATCCTCATTTCACACTAGGAACAAGAACTCAGCTATACCTGAAATGTAATATTCCATGTAGAATCACTATCACACTCCAAACAGATATATCAGCCTTGCAAGATGTGCTTATAATTTATTTTGTCTGGGTTTTTTTCAGACCCTTTAGAGCAAATCAAGAATGAGAACTGAAAAGAAATTGGCTGAAGTGTTCTGTGAGGCTTTAAAGAAATATCTTCTTAAATCTGTTAAGAACTTCTGAAACCTTCCAAAGGTTTTGTAATAATGCAAAAAATAAATGGGGAAAAGTCATCCCTAAGAGACCTGACAAAAGAAAATACATGTTCATAGCCAAGGAGCTAAACCATCCAACAAATTGGAGCGGAATAACTAAGCTCTTGCCTCTATTCAGCAAAGTTGTGATAAATTGACTGAGTTGTTACTATTTTACACATCCTATGCCTTATGTAACATTAATTAGTCATTCCAGTGGGCAGAAGACTACCCAAGAAATCAGCAGCACAGCAGACCCTTACTGGTATTCCTGTTCAGTCTAGAAAGCTTTAATTTTGTAGCACCACGTGGACACAGACAACACACACAACTACACCCCTGATTACAGGGATTTAAGGCAAAACAATGGTGGAGTACAGACAGGTTTACATTGCCCATGCCTAACGTGCAGCTCAGCACCTGCCTGCTTTTTTCCAAACCATTGTCTTCTACCTTTATTTCAAAATCAAAAATAAGTTATTACTGAATAAATGTATTTTTCCTTCCTCTATGTGAAACATCATCCCCAACATAAAATCAAATATCTTGTAATTTCTTTTTTTATTCACAGACAGTTCCTTACAAGCATAAGCAATAGGGCAGCTTGAAGGCATTCCCTTGGTATGTTGGCCACGTGTCCTAAAACAGAAGAAACGTGAAAGAATGCTTATTTTTCCATCTATTTAGGGATGCCTCTGCTCTTGCCTCAGAAGCAAAAATGTCTTTTGTTGTATCTGAAATATACAAATTGGGAGACCTTCCATCTCTTAGTTTTCTTAACAAGCTAATATCTTTGAAAATGTTCTGCTGGAGAATTTTTTTTTACTAGGACATCAGTTAGCAGTGCATTTGATCCACTAGAAATAATTATAAAAAATGTACTTGAATGACAACAGATGTTGGACATTTCTGTTCAAATCCAATTTTTCTGTGTATTTCCTAAAAAATGAATATTTGAAACTACTGGAATATAAAGGGGTCATTAGGAAAGTCCTGACATTCCATAAAGGCTTGCCTTGGGAGACGAGATGTTTGGATCAGTCACTAAGAAAGACATCATGGTATTTTATATCTACCACTAACTCTAGCAATGATGATCAGAGAAATAAATATTTCCAGATGTCAAGAGCAAGAAGTGTGGAAAGCTGTGTAGGGATGGGAGGAAAGACTGGAGACACCTGGCAGGAAAGGGGGAAAGAAGGTCCTGAAATCACATTGCCCAGAGAAAGGTCAGAACAGTAATGGGGTTCACAAAGGGACTGCTGGGAGCTGCGAATGACATTTATGTAACTGTAGGAAGAAAATGTTTCAGGACAGAACTAGATAATATTTAATTTTTCTAACCCCCGTGGGGATTTACCTTCTGAGGTAAATTTATTTTGCCTAAGGCCTGCAAGCCTAGCTGCTAAAAGCTTTATGCAACAAGCAGTGAAAATTTTATTCATATCAATGAGGTTAATAGAACCATTGCAACACTCACAAATAAATTGAAAGAAGCAATAAAGTAAGGAGCATACACTTCAATTTATATCTGTGAGCCTCTGTGTTTGCCATGCCAATAAGCACATTTGGTCTCTTGAAGGAGACCTTATTATCATACTGTGTCTCCCAGCAATGTGTTTGGAGTACATTCCTATGAACAGGACAGGATTGCTTACAGCTGCTGCAGGAGACTTGTAGCAACGTCAGTTGTCAGCCATGAGATGGAGCAGCTCAATGTCTACCCTACTCCTACTGCTAGAGAAATGTTATTAATTTCATTAAGATTTCAGTGTATTTTTCAGAAGGGTATATATCTCTGATCATCTGTATTCCACAAGGGGAAGAAAATAGATTGTTTCATCCCAAGTTAATGTCATTATTTTAACTCACTTCTCCCTTGATTATTCTGAAGGTACAAGAAGTGTGAGGAGAACATTCTGCTCCTGGACTCATGCTCCTGGAACACACTCTGCACTGGACTTCGTGCTCTTCTTTCACGATTACTTACGTGGAAAGTTGAAGCTCTATCATACATTCAATATATGCCAAACAAAAGAATGTCAACCTTAGCATTATAAAACTTGACAAGAACCTTTATCACACAACTTTATTACACTTTTAATGCCTATGTAAAACGCCAGCTGTTTATTACCTTTATTTAATAATAATGAACCTTTTTAATATTAGTTAACTACTAAATAGATAATTTTTTTTTGCCAGTTTCATGTTTACACTGGCATTAAAATGGCGAAGGATAATTTATTGAAACATTCTTTTTTCTTTGATCATTTTTATTTCAGTATAGTTTGGAGACTAGAGAAACTCCAGGGAGCTGGCAATTTGAAAAATAAAGGTCAGTTTCTGTTAACGAAAGCAGAATATACATAGAAGGAAGAAATTTACATGAAAAGCTGGCCCACTGTGAACTAATTGCTCATTACTCTCATCATCCCTTAGGAAAAATGTGGATAATCCTATTTCAAGACATACAGCATAAATGAAATTTTGACAGGATGAACAATGCTTGAATCTACTACAAAGGGCCACATATCAAAGGCAGAAAGGACACAATTCATAGCTAAGTCAGGAACTGGAAAAATCCAGTCTTGTTGAAGTAAACTGGGTTAAATTTTCCCAGATTTGCCTATAGAGAGCTAAAAATGTATCCCCAACAGCATCCCAAAGTGTCCTGGAAAAAAATCACTACTTTATCAGTAAAAAGAAATGTAACATCACTCACTGAGCCCTTCCAAAGAACTACTTTTCTTTCAAGGGAATCCACTTATTAGGGCTATAAGAAGTACGATCATGCACTTTGGCCCTTGGAGTGGAGGTGAGAAATGATCATGTAGGATTTCGTTTCTTTCAGCTTTCAGCCAGAAAGTTGAACTGATTTTTTTCAAGTGAATCAAATGCCTGATGCCTGTGCAGATGCTATGTATGTAGCATGCTTTACATAAAAAATTTATTGCATGTGGTCTGACAACATAAACATTTATGGGATCATTTCAGTCACTAAAAAAAGGTACCAAGTCATGATATCAGTAAGACATATGAACTAATAATGGCTGCTAAAAGTGGTCATTTTTTAATGCACTACAATATAAACAACATAATTTTCAGTTTTAAACTTCATATGTCCTCTTCTGTGTTGGGTTGTTCAAGAATGGCCAAATGCAGGCCACACCTCACTGTGATTTTGGCTAAGAAAAGTGGCTCATTATTCCAAGGGACACAATCTAGAGATGGTGTATCTGTCAAGTAGCAATTATTTTCCAAGGTGAGTTTTCCACTTGCACTTTATTATCAATTTTACTGCGATAATACTCTTTTTTTTACACAAGATGACCATTTTCTATTAGATTGCAATATTGCATACCATACATAAATAGTAATTTTGTAATTTTTCAATAGATCATTATTCCAATACCTCGGAAAATATATCACGTTGTCTAAGCTGTCTTGATCAGTGATGCAGCATAAACTGTCGTGGTATAGAATGGTCCATAAAGGATTATTTTGAAAATGTGGATATGGAGTATTTAGCACATATTTTAGACTATGTACAATATAAAATCATGTTGTACAGTAGTCTTTAAAGACATTTTACTGTCATATAGAGTGCTGTCATGCTTTAAACTAGTATCACAGAAGCATTACCAGAAGAAGATAAATCATAATAAAAACTGCCCAGCAGAAATGGTTGCAGAGCTATGTTTGTATCTTCTAAAATCCCTTGGGGGAAATAATAACTGTGCATGTGTATTCATATGACTTGGTCTTCTGAAACCTGAGGGAATTTTACTTTCCTGACTATAGAAATATTTGGGAGTTGGTGATGGGTTTTTTTTGGTTTTGGGGGCTTTTTGTTTTCAGATTCTATTCAGGTCAGAGTTGGGTTTGTTTGTTTTTAAATGAGGCAATAAGGTCACAGCATGTAATGAAAGGATAGGTGTCGCTAAGAGAAAAGGCAGGAATAACTCATCTGCTTTATGCTACACAAAATTCTGTTCACAAGCACTACAGGTGAAATCAGTACCATTATCTAAAATGTAATAAAAGTGTCAAAAAAGGGATTTATAAAACAAGCAAATAATAGACAGCCTCTCACTCTTGAGGTTCAGAGCCAAGTTTCCAGTTGATTTGATGAGGATATTATTTCTTTGCTGCCATGTCTGATATGCCCTGAGATTGGCTCAGTTGGTCAGAGCATGGTGTTGACCACACCGAGGTTGCGGGGTCAATCCCCATATGGGTCATTCACTAAAGAGCTGGACTCAGTGATCCTTGTGGGTCCTTTCTGACTCAGAATATTCTGTGATCCTTTTGTTTGCTGCACCAATTCTAAACCAAAATCTGGCTATACTCACACCTGTCATCCCAGTCTTGGTTCTAGTGACTTCATTCAGCTCATGTAAATATATTTGCATATTTGAAAGCCAGAAATATTGGCTAATAAGCCAATTAGCAAACACAGATGTTTATAACCTAATTATTAAGAGGAATTTCATTTCTGAGCTATAAACTCTGAATTGAGAAACTTAATTATTGTGCAGTGAAAGGCTCTAGACTTTAGAACTAGAGTTTGGGATTTTTTGTAGTTTTGGTGTTTTCTAGACAATCAAAAAAATAAAGTCAAAACCTGGAGTGAAAAGGTTGCAAGACTCCTAGGTTGGATGGGACTTGGGACAAGCCTTGCTTTCTCCACAGCTTCTAACCTACCTGAAACTGAACAGTAATCACCCACGGGAAAAACAGAGGGAAGGGAGGGAAGGGGAGGGGAGGAGAAGGAGAGGAAGCAGAATCAAAGCAGAAAATTATTTCAGTGCCTGAGAGCTTTCTGGGATTTAGGACTTCGGTTTTATTTTTCTTCCACTGAAAACACACCACCTACTGACAGGACTGATAAACACATTCAGAAGCACCTGAAGGTACCCAGGCTCTGAGGTACACAGAAAATTATGTAATTATTTCTTCTATTTTTTTTTCTAAATGAAAGCACTATCATCCATTATATATTCTAAATAAAATAACTTAAAACTTTTATTCACCTCTGATGTGGTTTTAAAGTTATGAGCATGGTATTGGCTAGAAAGTAACAATATACAGCTTTACATGTTGTTTATTTTTCCCTTCTTAGATTTATCTCAGCACTTAGGAAGTTGTTTATGAATGTACATAAAACTCGCATCAACCCCACAAAGCAGACAAAATCCTCAAGGGACGGGAAGAAAGAAACATTAAATGAGATCTTTGTAATCCTATCTTCTACTCCAAAAACTATAGTTCATTATATTTTAGGCTGAATGTATTTTTAAAAGCCTCCAGGGCTATCAGTTTGTCGCTCTAGAATAATTGTCCTAACATAGTATGGAGAGAAGGCAAAAGAAAATTTCAGGAATTAAGTTTAAGTCCTATTTTCAAAAAGCATTTAAAATGGCTGACTGAAAACACTTTGAAAAGCCATATGTAGACCGTTCTGAAAATTAGAAAATTATTGCAATCTATCTAGGCAATGGTTTTGAATTTCTAGAGAACTATCTGGCCTGATCAAAAGCTTTTGTTCCCCACCCCCTTCCCTATTCTGTAGCTGCACAGCCAAGAGTGTGCTTCACAAAGCCGCTAGTGGCACTAATGATGCTATCGCTCCTTTTTGCAGAGCTGTCATTTCTCCTAATTATCATTTATATTGGGTTCTGCTGCTTTCTGATATTAATATTACCACATATATACTTTAATTGTTAGGCAACACTACACAGTGCTTATTCATAAGAGAATTGCATCTCCATTGACTTCTCTGAAGCCTTGAAATGTTGATGATGTCTTTTAAGACGGTCTCTGCTTAATCTCATTACCAGGGGAAGAGTTAGCTCTCCATAAAACTTTTAATTTTATACACACAGTTGTCCATTGTTTGAGAAAAATAGATAATTGAGCATCTAATTAATGAATACCTGCTTGCACATACAATTAACCAGTTTGCAAAATAGAAGTCCCTTTCATAGGTGACTCCCTTTGATCTCTTAGGTTTCGTTACTCTCCTTTTCCAGAGAAGATTTAGGAAGGGAATTATGCTGGTTTTGGTCGGCGTAGAGATAATTTTCTTCACAATATCTAGTATGGGGCTGTATTTTGGATTTGTGTTGCTAACTGTCGGTAATTCAGCGATGTTTTAGTTATTGCTAAGCAGTGCTTACACAGAGCCAAAGTCTTTTCTGTTCCTCACCCCACCAGCAAGGGGTCTGGGAGTGCACAAGAAGCTGGGAGGGGGCACAGCTGGGACAGCTGACTCCAGCTGGCTCAAGGGATATTCCACATTATATGATATCATGCTCAGCATACAATCTGAGGGAAGGAGAAGGAAGTTGGGGATGATCTTAGTGATGGCATTTGTCTTGCCAAGTAAACCATTATATGTGATGGAGATGGACATCAGCAAAATCTTCCTCTTAAAAAAAAACAAAACAAAACAAAACAAACAAAAACCCAAACCAAAACAACAATAACAAGAAAGAAAAAAACTAAAAAGAAACAAAACAAACAAAAACAAAACACAAAACCAGACCAAAACAACCAAAACCAACCAAACAAAAAAACCCTCCAAGACAAAACAAATAAACAAACAAAAATGGAGAGAAAAGTGGAACCTGGCATGATACAGCTGTTTTGCCTTTCTAATAGAGAGGTTTAATTGCAAATAGAAAACATCTTTGAAGAATTTCTATGAGATTCTAGAGCTCTCAAAAAATCTTTCTACTTTAGGTTGTCTTAAGCCTGTGTAATGACTTGATTCCTTATATCATTATAATGATTTTATTACTTTGAAGACAGGTGAGGGGACAGGTGCTCTGTTAATTAGCATGAAACAGAAGTAGAGTTTCCCATAACTTTAGGCACTATGTTTCACTCATTTTAATAATACAAACCTGATTAATTCTAATTCTGTGTTCTACAGAGATGAATTTGCTGATTACATTTGATTCATCTGTGAAAGACTAAGGAAAATAACTCAGCTGATAACATTACATGTTGAGGAACCTTCTGAGTTTCTAGAACTACCTTTTTTCCGTGAAGCTTAATTCTGCCTTTATTTTCTGATTTGCAGAACTGCAAGTTGCCTGAAGCAATTCCCCAAATAGCTGTCCTTCAACAATGCTGCTCAAAATAACAGCTTTTAAAATATATAATTTGAAGACATACTTTGATTTAATCCTATGTGGTGTGTTTGCTTAAAAAAATAAATTAAAATAACATCTGCAAACAAAGCACTACCAGGTTCCTAGCACAAAAGGCAATTCTGTCCCTTAAAAACGAAAACAAAGGGATACTATTGTACTTAAGAAACAGCCTTTGGGGGGATATAAACAGTTAAAAGTGCCAAGCAGTAATTTTCACTAGAAAGTCACCCTTTAGCCACAAGCAAACGTATTTTTCATGAAGACAACCTGTACTGCATCTGCTAAAAACCAATAATTAAATTAGTAGCTTTAGTATATCAAAGATGCTGCTATTTATGCCCTCCATTCATGTGCACCTGTTAGCAAAAGCCTTTTCATGGCTTAGCAACCAGTTTCAGTTACTTCATCCTCTGTTTTCATTGCCAGGCTTGGCCACTTAATTTTTGCAAAGAATTTGCAGTGTGCTCTTACGTCCTGGAATCTTAATGGTGACCACATAATGGACAGTACACCACTGCACCAGCTTTCATCTGGCTTTCTAAACTTTACCTCCAGCTGTATTCAGCTCAACCATTTCATAGTTACATAAAACTATAATTTACCTGACAAACTGCAAGTAGAAAATTGTTGCTGGTGTAAAACTTAGCCCATTAATTTAACAGAAAAAAAAAATTTTAAAAGGGTTTTGATATAACATTTCAATGACCAAACTAATAAGTGTGAAAATCTGGTTCACCAGTCTTGAGAATCTCACTGAGTGCCCCCAAAGTTTGTAGTCATTTCCCATACTTGCTCGTAAAAGAGTTGTGTCTTATTTCCATATTGGAATCCCACTCTGCTGCTTTAACCAGAAATAAGGTTTACTTGTTAAAAACTGAAAAAATGAAAAAAAGATCCTGAAGATAGGCTCTTTTCTGAAACCAGTCCAAAACCCCGTTGTTAAAACATTGAAATCTATACATTAGTTACAGTGCAAAGGACAGTGCTCCACTCAAGGTATGAAGTTGCTGGGACATGGCTACTACATGCCTTAAGTTATTTTTTGAAATACTCACATTTGCTTTTTCTGCAGGAAAAAAAATAGCAGCTTTCTGACCAGTCCTCCCCTGTTGTTTCGCACAATGTGGGGAGAATATGTCCTTATCTGCACTGTTATGAGCATTACATCATGCAATATACTGCCCAAAAGACAGTCTATTTAGAAACTTTAATCCCTGGAAGTCAGGAAAAGTAAGTACTATATGGTTTTCTTGGAAACCTAACCCTGCTGTGAGGCAACATTTTAATCATTTATAACCATTCCTTCAGTTCCCCTGCAACCGGTTCCTCCTTTTCAAGTCAAATCCGTGTTAAAAACATTGTAGACATGTGCTGGTTTCATTGGTATTCCTACAATGGCTAATGCAAATTATTCTGAGACAGTAGTCATAAACCAGAAAAAAAGATAATTATTTTCATTGCTGTGAAACTTTGCCTACGCTAGATCACCTTTCCCTCCATTGTCAGCTGTAGCCTTCTAGACCCCCGAGAGGAACAACAGCAAAATTAAAATGTGGTTTAAGTAAACCACAGAAAATTTATCCTCTCATTGTAACACTGTGATTAAAGTATGTAATTGAATTATAGAAGCTTAGGTAGCATGAAATGAAAGCAGAAATACATCAAGAATCACTGTTTCAAGCAGAAAAAAAAATCATAGAAGTGTGTAATGGTACACGGCAATATTTATCTGGGAATAGATGACAGAGGACTTTATGAGACAGAGCTATAAGGCATGAAGTTCAATAAGAAAAGAATAAACTCAGCAAGGCTTATAAAGAATAGATATATAAATATTAACCCCCAAATAACTGACACACCTATCATTTTTTATTTCAAAAACAAAGATTTTTATCTTAAATATTGCAAACATCTAAGATGACTCAAAAAAATAAAAAGCCTGATATTTAAATTTCTTCTGAATATCAAAATTAAATGTAATTTCCCGTCTCCAAAGCTGAATGTATGATCTGCACAATCTACTTCATCTTTCAATTCATCTTTTCAGAACACATTAACAGCTTTAATAAGGCTCAAAAGGAAAACATATTACAATAGATTTTACTCTTTTTTTTAAAGAAACTCACCTAGTGATAACTGTTAAGACCATCTCCTTTTTTAAATTTCCATCTACAGAAGTGTACATAATTACCAAATAATATCAAAAGAAAGCACCATCTCCATCTGTGGGCTATTGTATCTAACTGCATCTCCAAACCATTCCAAACCCTTGAACCTTTTGCCAATTCTGAGAGATGGGCTACCTATCAATAAGTTACAACATCTAAAACTGGTCAAGACAAAAACAGGTAAAATCCTGTTAACAGTGTTGCTTAAAAATGTGTTTTTCCAAGGGTGACTGACTAAATGACACTATTCACATGCATAAAGTATGTTTATAACAATTTGTATCATTGAGGTCTGAGGTCAGTCGGCATACTGTTTTGTACAATATTAAAAGTCTTTTTGATTTATACGTAACAGTCTACTTTTAAATCTTTGAGATGGAAAATGTTGTCCTTGTTACCACATACCTTTAATATCTCTAAAAGATGCATCATTTATTTTTAGTCAAGATATTCAGCAATTATTTTTCCTTCTTGTTATTTTTCTTTTTGAACTACCTTAAAAGATGTCTTGGATGCACATAGTCTACTCAAGATTAGTTTTAGTTTTCTTGAATGGTCTTTGTAAACTGAAAACTGGGCTCTAACTATAGCTTTCAAAGGCATTTCATTGGAAGGTAGGTCATTACATACCATACATGTCTAGACAGGAAGATGGCACTCGTTTATCCTTAAATGAGTCAGGACCATTAGTTAGACTGCTGTTTACTGTGCAGTCAAGGCAAAAAGAATAATTGAGTCGCACAGAAATAAACTTCCATCTTTTTGAATCCCCAGTAACAAGAAGTAATGGTGTCTCATTTAATCAACAGCTCATTTCTGCACTTACCTATATTAAATTATATATTCATTCATTTTACCCACTCTGCAAAAGTGTTGTATTAAATTATCTCCATATTTCTATTTAGCTGGATCATTTTATGGTTGTAACATTTCTATCTCTGTAAGAGATGGGATAAGCAAATCCCATGCCGCGGGCTGTGAAGGAACTGCCATGGGGAGTCCCTGCTATCGCTTAGGTCGGCATCGCACAGTGAGGTAGGTACATTCTTCTCTCTGCACCTCATGTGCCATTAGCCACAGCAGGTAACAAGATACATCATTTAGCAGGCATTTAAGCACTTGAGATGCAGCATAACGTCCCATTAGAACACTTTTTTGGGATGACTCCTGGAGGAACTGAAGGCTAGCAAAAAAAAAAAAAGAAAAGGAAACAGATTCTGTTTCCCACTGTATGAGAAGAGAAATGCTGGACTCAACAAAACACATACACTTTGTCTCTATTCTGGCCCTGCATATGTATGAACTGGTATGAACTGTGATGAAGAAAACCAAACAGACACTCTGTTTAAGCTCAGGAAGCGTTCGCAGCACACAACGAATTCACACTTCATACCTCTTCCAAATGAATTTGAGTTCTTATTTAAATGAGCTCAGTGAGCACTGACCCAGAGGCTGGAAAGAATAAATCCATTCCTGTTGCTCTCAGAATTGTGGTCACCCCAAAGTCAAGAAATCTTGTAACTACTTGCCTTTCATAACCTCTTGACCACAATAACATGGAGCTTTCTAATGCCTCTGTTTTATCCATACGCAGAGCAGCTGCTCACTGCCACTGGGAAGTAGAGCATTGCTTACAGTATATTCATGTTTGGATTGCACTAAAGCCTCTGTCAAGGTACTTTTGTCTTTCCACACCTGTGTCAACATATCAGCATGCTGACTTGGGTTAGTAAAGCATTATTTTTAATTTCTTCTGTTTCCTGGCTGTTTGGATTCCTAGTTAGACACTGTAGCACCTTTGTGGCAATTGCAACTCTAGAAAAGACGTATAGGTAGAGACAAGGGCCTGCTGACAAAGCAGTACTGGGTTGATTAGAAAAGGAATGAGACTTTTCCAGAACTATGCTAACAGTTCATTGAGGAGAGTCTTGAAGCCCAGAAAATTTCTGCTCTTCAGCTTTCATAACACGGGATTTCTCTTGTTCAAGAGCTGTCTGGAGAGGCAAATCCCCCCCACCCCCCGCCCCCCAAACTATCTTATGGTCAGGACCTATAAGCTGGAGAATCTCCTTTTAAGCTCTGTGAAGGCCTTGATTAGTTCACAAGGTTACACAGCTCACCCATAGGTTTGATTTATGGTGCCAGGAGTCAACCTGACACTCCTCAGATAATCTGCATCACTTGAATTATTTAGTTTGCTAGTACCAATAATTAAAATCCCTTTGTTTTGGGGCAGTTGGTGACCTTTCCTTTCCAACAGACTATCATAAAACATGGTGCCTGAAAGTGTGAACCCAGCGTTTGCCTCACTTCAAACCTGATGCCCCAGAAGTAGCCTAAACGTTTTGAAACTGCTGTGACTGATGACAAGGAATTGTAAAGAGATGTGGCAATGACTGAAAGAACTCAAGTTTTTATTATGATATAAATCAGCACCATTGCCAAAGCTACACTGGAGTTTCTAACATCTATAAAAATCTTTAGGCTTTCTAGCAAAAAGACCTAAGATTTGCTGCACATTGTAACACTGCAATTGGGCTCAGTAATTCAATCTCACTAGACTCATTCATTCAGTTATTATTAATTATGATGTAGTGCACTTAAATGACTCTTCCCACATAATTACCCTTCCCAACTCTCCTGAAAAACAGGTTCTTTCTCCAGCCGATAGATCCAAACAGCAGCCTCCTGCCATTTGACAAAACCCAGAACAGACAACTACTCTGCAAATTTACAGGAGTGACACAACTCTGCATGCTTGTCTGCAGTATTTACAGCAGCTCATTTTCAAAACAGGCCTGTAGTTGGACTTAAATCTTGTAAATGCTGATTATAATTCTTGTTTTTAACCACAAGAAAAAGCAAAGGAATACATTAGCTAGAAAATACTCGAAAGTAAGCAGGGCAAAGCTCCCCACAAAAAAAAAATGTAATTGTATTGTTAACATTTTTATCACTGAGACCGGTGTAACTTTTCTACTAACCTGCACATATTTTTGAGAAAAAAATCATGTGTCTCTGTGTAGTGACTACTTTTGGTTTCTAGTGGTCATATAGCAGACTATTGAGGAAGAGGATCCTCTCCAATTCACATTCCCTGTGGCAGAGGTTTCCCCTCTGGAGAAGCTGAGGGTGCCACAGAGACAGGGCTGAGGAAGAGAACCTGAGAGTGCTGAGCTGCTTCTGCTCCTCCACCCTTCACCATTCCTCCACCAGGAGAACCACAAGCCAGGACAGCACCTCTTGTGCCTAATTCCCCTGGTCCTGGCTTCCTACCTCCTTCCAACTGAGAAGTCCTGAGGCAGCGACTGCCTCTTAGCTTCCTCTCCCTGCTCAGGGAAAGGAGTGTGCCCCAGCCTGCTCCTCTCGGTGGGTGCCAGTGTAGGAAGTCGCTTTGAAAGGAGTTCCCAGGAACTCCCTTCCTGTTGTAAGGAGCTGGGACCGCAGCTATATTATTAAAATCAATGCTGTTGTGCTAGCAGCTCAAAAATGCAGTGAAATCATCTAGGCCATTGTATTTGGCCAGGTCAAAAAGAAATGAGTAGCATAAATAGTGCCAAGAATTTAGCAGGTTAATATTCTTTTTTATTAATAACCTAAAATGTTAACACAAATGAGGGTAGAAGTAATATTAAAAAAAAAAAAAATTGGTAGCATCCTTTAAAACAGGATATCATCACTCTGGATGTCCTGCTGGAAAGCAGAGCAGCAGAAAGGAGAGCTTGTTTATGGGTTTGAGACAGGTAATCTTAAAGCAAAAAGCTTTTTAAGGATCAGAGGCTTTGATTATTTCATTTTGGATTTTGTGATTTTTAGATGCTTATTTTTAATATAAGTGACCTAAAGAGAATTTTTTTAGGATAAGCAACCAGTAATGAATTAGCTTCCCACGCAACACTTTTGCAATACCATTTTCTTTCTTAACTGTTCCCTTTTCCTTTTGTTCACTTACAACCCATTGCAGATGAAACTATATGCCTGTCTTCTGCAGTTTAAACCTTTGTTTGTGCACTAATGAATCTAACTAGGTGTCATAGCAGACTCTAATGAGCATCACTCGCTCTCATTTAACTCTGCAGTTTGCCATTACACACTTTAGAAGATCTGTTGGTTTATTCATAGCAATCGCTAGATATTCTTTTTCATTAGATAGATACTAGTTTTCCCTGTTGTGCCTTTCATTATTAAGGAAACGATGAAATGTTAATACTGGCCTCAAAACCCAGGGCAAAAAAAGTGCCCCCAATCCTATTTGAAATGCAATCGCTTGTATTGAAAATGATCTTACAGATCTGAGCACAAACAGCTTGACTTTTCCTTCATTTATTTATGAAAGAATGAAAGAAAGAAAAATCAAGAAGGTGGCTCTGTATGACCCACTTGTCAGATTTACCTTGTTAACTGAATTTCTTGTAGTTAATTTAAGCAGCAGGACTGCAATTATAAAAGCATCCATAAACAACTATTAAGAATTGTCATATTCCCACCCAGGTTCTTAGCTCAAATTTTAAACTCAGAAATGCTTACACTTTTCAGTTTAACTGTGAATCAGTTTTGAGAAGGTTTTGCCCTACGAATTTTATTTGGAAGTGCTTGGCTCTGATAAAAAGAACAATTCAGAGTAGCCCACAGGAATCACACTTTTGACAAAATCTTAAATAGCTTCTGTTAGACTTGACATAAAGCTTCCTTTTTAAAAAAAAAAAAGTATTAAAAAACATGAACTGTCTATGCAGCTCTAGGTTTCGTATAACTGTTTAGTTCTGTTCTGATCAAACATAATTGGTATATAAATAAGTTTCCTTCAGAAAAAAAAAAAGCGAACTGACAATTTTCCAGAGTATACAGAACAAGTGTCATTTTCCAGGCTATTTTATCTCATATCTGCACCTGATTTAGGGTGCAGACCCTAAATTAAGATAAATGAAGCCATTATTTGGATTTAAATTTCATTATACTGTCACTTCACACATTGGAAATGATTCATTTAATTTGCTTGACAGTCACATCATCCTTGTATATAATCTGCCACATAAATTGTATCCCAAAACATGTCCTAGAGCGTTAATCAACTTCAACTAATTTATGTTACTTCCTAAATCCCACCAATAAACATTTGGCTAAACAGTATTTTTGGTTCATTATAGTGCTTTAGTTCTACTACATAGCCATGCTTTGAGTACCAAAAGCATCTTAAAAACACAGGAAACACTTTTTTTCCCTGTAAGATTAGTGAATCTAAAGGGTAATAATGGATATTATCTTCAGTCCTGTTTAAAAATTCCTAAAAAAAAGAATATAACAAATTCTTCTTTATGTCTCTAAGTAGTAAGAGATGCAATCTGTCATCTCCGTTCCAGCTGTAGAGCCTTACTAGTGTAGACAACCACAGTTATTCCTGAAACTTTTTCCTCTTCTGTTCATGCCTGGGTGAATATGAACGTAAAGTATACTGAGTATCAGTACCCTTTAGATAACTAATTATAATTATAAAAAATAACCCATGCCTTCTGCTGATCAGAACACCACATAAGGGTTCTGCTACAGCAAGATTAATTGCTAAAGGAGAAGGTGTAATTCCTAGTAAAGCATCTATTTATATATATGGGATAAATGCAGATGTTAAGTATGCTACCAGTTTTTCACAGTGGAAATGAGTAACAGGGAAGGAAATACTTGTTGAAGACTTCAATTCACAACACTTTGAATATGAAATGCAAGAATTCATTTCCATATCTATAAAACATTCTGAAATATTTTTTGAAATTTACTTCATGATCTTCATCTGTGCATGCATGTGCACTACAGAACAACAGATAGGTAAAACTTTGTAGAAGGCATTCCACAGAAAACTCTGTTCAGGTTTAAAAGGAAATCAGGTGGTTTCTCAGGTAGGTTACAGATTTGAAAAAACAGTAAGAAAAACCCTCTCTCCAGCTTGAGTTGGACACAACGTTTCTTCCTAATTATTTTATATCAGCATCTGATCTAAGATTACCCTTCTGTCAGACCAAGGCTTAGTTCTTAATAGTCTATAAGATTTCGGGTTTTTTGCATAAATAAAAGTAATTTAGATGGAAAAAGCCTCAAACCATAAAAGCACCCGCTAATATGAGGTTTGATTGGCCTTTTACCAACACTAGGCAAAGTCAAAGCTTCCCTTAACAGCCTCCCTTCCATTTTCTCGTCCTCTTTTTAAGCCAGATTTCCATTCTGCTCAAAAACTCTTAGCCTTTAAATTTAATATGTAATCAAAAATCCAATTTTAACTCAGACTAACAACAACAAAAAAAAGAGTATATTTGTTACAGATGAGGGAGAAATAGGAAGGAAAATACACTCACTGATGCTGCCTTGGTTATTTATATAGGCTTGCACAGATAATCTGTGATAAGACTCTCAGATTGAGCTGTGACATATCCAACGCTGAAGAACCTAGGAAGTCTCTCAGTGTTTTTTCATTTTCTTTTACCTGTATAATATTTGAGAACTAGAAGGTAACTTGGCAACTTCTGTGGTTCCTTCTTGTTTACCACCATAAAACAGGAACTTGTTTCCTTGATATAAAATTTCTGAGTGTCAGAAGAACCCATTATTTCACTGAGTTTTCTATTACCTCCCTATTGCCTTCTCTGTATTTTCTTCTTTTTTCCCCCTATAATAGTAATTACACCAATGAATTATTTTCCTGATAGTATGGTTACAAGTTCAGACATTTTTTCAATTATACAAAAAAAAAAAAAAAAAAAAAAAAGCCAAAAAAAAACCAACCAAAAAACTCAAAATACCCCAAAAGCTTCCTTTCCTGTCTGTGTACGTATCTTGTTAGCAAAGCCATATGCCAACAGGGTGTTATAGACTCATGCAAATTGTTCTCAGGGTAGTTTACCTTTACAGGGAGTAGGAGGATGATCTCATCTTTACTGTGATCAGTTACAAAGTAAAACTAAAAGAATTATAAAGAAGACTAAAGAACAAGTTACTAAAAGGAATTCTCATGGTGTCCCCTTGCTGAAAGCACAAGTGGTTTTTAAAAATTTGGCAGCGTAATTTCAGATATTGAACAAAGCTGTAAATATTTAATCATTTTAACTGTTCCAGAAATTTATTCATTTCTAATTCACATTAGCATGCAAATATAAAAAGGGTCTTTTTTCCCCTAGCAACCTTTTTTGCGTGTTAATTACCACTTTGCCCTTGGGCTCCTTTGCCTTTGGAATTGTTGGAGTTTTGCATTTTAGTTTAAATAAGAACACCAACATTGAAGTATCTTATCCATCCAACTGCAGTGGGTACTTAAAGTTACAGACAGATAGGAGAAATATTCCTTATTATATGAAGAAAACAGCATTTTTCAAGAAAGTATTGTAGAAAGTCTCCTGAGCAACAAAGAATTCTGAAAATATTTTAAGTAGATAATTTTATGATGTATTTCCTACTTCCTTGCACTATGCTTTTCTCCCCCCCAACACTTGCCTCCTCATCTATGTTGTGCTACTCAATTTCCCCTGCACTGAGAGGGAAAAGATTAGTCGATCAATGAAGAATAGTGGATATGTGCTCTTAACAAACTAAGATAGTTGTGCTATAAACACTCTTTAATTTTAAAGAGATGCCAGAATCTTGCTATTCTCACAGATTGGGTGCAGAAGTCTCATATAGCTAGAAAACTGCCAAATTATTGCATGTCTAAATTGCTGCCATTAAAAGAAAGAACCCCAACAGATAGAGTCACACAAGCACCAACAAATCAGCCTTTGTTCTCACACAGCTGCTTCACTGTCACCCACCCTGCCACACAGAATCCATCATAGCTCAGGAGCTGGCAATCCATCAGCATTTAAAGGTAAAATAACAAGTCTGGTAAGGGAAGAGGTGGGAGGGGAGAGATAAATCACCCCCAGGCTTACACCTGAGATCTAAGCCTGCTTCCGCAGGTGCTAGTGTACCCCAGGGGGCTGACATCTAATTAGGCTCCCTGCCCATTTAGTGAGGGGCTTCTAACAAAACAAGATTTGCTAATTTAGCTGAATTATACATTGAAAGTATTATGTGTTCTCAAAGGAATAAACTGGAGACCAAAAGTCACTTACTGGGCCTTCGGGAAGGGAAGGCCACACACATGCAAAAAATGACCTTGTAGTCCTAACGTAAGTTATACTCCAGCTCTGAGGAAGGAGAATGGTTTGTGTAACATAAGAGAACCTGAAAACCTTTTTCAGAAAAATAGGAATGAACAAATCCAAGCAAAAAACCCTCAACCAAACAATCAAAAAACCCCAAAAACCCAGAACAACAAAAAAACCCAAAAAAAAAAAAATAAATAAACAAAAAAACCCCAAACCAAACCCAAAAAACTAAAACCCTAACCATGCTAACTCAGGCCAGAGGAGAACTACAGTGAACTAGACCATGATAGCATTCAAATATTCATTCAGTTCAAGTATCCTTCCTATATGTTTCATGAGAATGTATAATAAAAGGAATAGTACCTAGAGCATGACTTTCAAATGAATTTCAAATAAGTCTATTAAAAAATCGTGTATTAGCATTTCAAATTTTTGGAAAGAGAAATGGGCCCATTAAGAGGTCCAATTCCATTTCATCATTTCCAGTTCAGTTCAGACCAGGAGTAAACTACAGCTGATATGAAATGTTACACACTGACTGATGTAAAATGAGTTGTTGGTCTCAGGCCAGGCCCTGACAGACAGATATGTACCACACAAAACCATCTGTGCTAATTGCTCCCCTGAGCCTTGGTCTTGCAGATGTTGGCATAGTTTTGTGCACACAAACAGCATCGCTGACTCAAAGGCTTTCTGGTTGTGGCCTTGTATTCACACTAACATCTCACATTCATGCAGATCAGTACAAATGCAAGCATTTCAGTGTCAGAATACAGGCTGAGAGCCTTGGCAGAACTGTCTGAAATGGAAGGAAGATAAAAATTAAACTATACATTCTCTTATTTGTGTGGGACTTCTAATTCTTAATGGAGGAGCTCTGATGAGTCTGGATCTGGCTGTGTGTCAGAAGCCCTGTCCCTGTTCTGTGGATAAAATGTGGAGGACATCTTTTCGCTTTGAAATCAAATGATATAAATTCTTATTTTTACCAAAAAAACCCAAAAAAACCCCAACCAACCAAAAAAAGCCCAGTGAATTGCTCAATGCAAGTTTCAGTGCTTCATATCACCGCATTCTTTGGCTCTCCTTTCCAAGACATGTGACAGAAGCATTTACCACTTCATTAACTCATGGAGACTGTAATAATGATGCCTCTTATCAAAGTCAGATCGACCAATAAATGAAAACTCTGCACACATATATGACTAATGAATAATGTCCATTACAGCAATGAACAGATGGCATTGTTCTGTGCAAACCACAGGAACAAAAAGACCATTTTGTCACCGTATCTGTAGGTACATGGACAGATAAAAGTTCATATAAGTGATCCTCAGTACATTACAGCATATTCTACTGCAACTGCTCTGCTTTTGTAGCCTATGGAAAGTTAGCTAGATTACACCTATTACAACCTAGCAAATCGGTGATGGTTGTGCCGCGCTAGTTCTAAAGAAAGAGCATTACTACCAGATCTAATATTTTCTTCTTTCCGTCTGCATACAGACATCTCTTACTCAAATTACAACAATGTACCAAACAAAAATAGAGTCCTAGCACAGGGGCAGGTGAAGGCTGAGGCCCTCAAACAATTTGGTGCTGTGAGCTGGATGTCAGTCTGTGGCACCAGAACTGCCAGTTGCCTCCTAAGCTTGGAAAACTGACAAGGCTATATTATAAATGTATTTTAAAAATATGGCATTGAAGATGGTTGAGTGATTCAGTGTTTATGCAAATAAATGACTGGACTTCTTTTTCCTTCAGGAAAATGAGATTTCATATGCAGTGGCCATTGAATGAACAAGGAAAATCTTCATGCATCTTAAAAGCATAAGTGGGAAGAGCATTTCTATTGTATGAATCAAAGTTCCCATCACACATTTTAACTTGGCCAGATAATATCACAGAGATGGTACCTTCCTGTATCAATGCAATTGTCTAAAAGATTGTTTGAAATAGAGAAAGATCTTGAAAGAATCACATTAATGCAGACAAATGGATGTTGAGTTAGTCACTTATTAGGAATAACAATTTATACAAGCAATGCAGATGCACCAGCAGATAATGAGTTCAGACAGTATTGATTCCCCATTTGTTCCTAAGGGGAGCTTTGCAACTCTCTATATTTACTATTCACTTGCAGTGTAGGATCACAGATAGGGCTGAAATCAAGCCACAGGAAACCTGGCCATGTAACTGGTAAAGAAAAAGAAAGAAGGGGCTGTATCTTCTATAAGGCTAAGGAAAACCACATCTGTGAATTATTTTTAGTGACTGCAGTGAAACTACCTTGTGTTTTCGTTCTGTGGTATTTCTGAACTTTCTGAGTTGTGGAGGCCATTATGGTGAACCTTAATGTTCCCAGAAGCAGAGCTGTGGTACAGGTGCTGAAAAGAATTGACTATTATCTAGATATTCTCAGGAGGAGAATACCATGATGTCCATTCTGTAAGAGTTCAGTTGATATCTGGTTCATCTAAATCCATTACCCAAGTATCTTCTCTTTCAGTAGGTGCAGTCAATCTCTCTCAATCAACAAAACTCTGACTCAGTCAATAGGATCATTACATTTGCATCATTCTTCATTGTTAGCTTCATGCTGCTTGTACTTGATAAAAGGTGAAATTACTGGTAGCAGCCCAACTGAGTAAATAAATACAGAACAAACTTGATCTGGCAGCCACATGTACATTTAATTGACATATATTGATTTACAATTGCCAGTAGGCTTTAAAGTGTTGCCCAAAGCTGTAATCAGACTGCACAGAAACGTCTTATCTCTACACATGTTACACAGCTTACTTTAAGGAAGCTTTATGTTACCCAAAAGCAAATATAATCAAGTTTAAATAATTTATGGCTAAAAGGTTAAAGAACACATTGTTTATTTAGCCTTAAAAGCTTGAAGAAACAAACAAAAGAAAGATAAATTCACCCAGTAAGGTCAATCTGAGGTATCAGTAACTATAAGCCACCAAAAGGCTGAACCGGAAGAGGATTCACAAGTGCTAACTGGTACCACTGCTGGGATACTCAGACAGGGCACTGCAGAAAGATTCTCCCTCTGTTGAAGTCACCCTAACCCCAGGCAGCAGAAGTATTCTGCTATTGCTCAGCCTGCACTTGTACAGGCAGACAGCAGAGTTAGTGAATGCAAAGGTGAGGGATTGTTATAAAGATATAAACCTGTAGACTCTTTATTATTAAAAGTTACACAAAACAAAAGAGAAAAAAGAAAATCAGACTTGGTCTTACATCCTACATGAATATCTCCAAATTTAAAAGACAAATTTCACTTTGTGATTTCAACCTCCCTCTGCTTGCTTAGTTTCTCCTGAGATCTTCAAAGCAAACTTAAACTCTGAATTTTAAAAGTGCTTAGAATATCATCCATATCCAAAAGAAGACTTAGGCTTCATAATGCACTTTATGTCCAGAATCATAAAGGCCCCCTGACCTTCACCTGTTGCAGCTCTGAGTGATGCCTGGTGCTCACCAAACATCAGGTGTTTGGAGCCAACTCTTCTTGGGAGTTCAGGATTTACCCTTATTTTTAACCCTTAGTGAGACCTAGAAATGCAACAAAATAACTTAAACCTAAGAACAGGTGTGTGGTCAGGACAGCCAACACTCAGCTGTGGTTCTGAACCTTCCACAAAATACTTTAGCAGGTGCTTTATTTTAAAAACATGTTTTTAAATTAGTGTTCTTCACTGCTGGGTTATAAACTTCAATGAGATTGATACCATCCCAATGGGATCATAAAACATCTCAGTTTCCTGACCTAGACTATAGCGAACCAAACAATACTGCTTCTCTTTGGTAGGTCAAAATGGAAAATAGCTGTCCTACTGAATGGAAACAAGCCTTTTCCTGACCCTGTGCTTGGTTTTGATCCCTGTTCAAACATTCTTAAATGAAACAAAACATTCAGTGTATATTTATGTCTCTTTCTACTGAAACTTGTTTATTGTTCTGTTTTGGGGACAAATGGCACATCTTACCTCTAATCCAAGATGCATGAAGCAGCTGATTGCCAGAAGTGAGACTGGTGACTGTGGTGTCCCTCAGGAGTCTGCACTGGGACTAGTACTGTTTAATGTCTTCATCAGTGGCATAGACAGAGGGATTGAGGGCACCCTCAGCAAGGTGGCAGACAACACAGAGCTGAGTGCTGTGATTGACATACCTCAGGGATAGCATGGCATGGCATGGCATGGCATGGCATAGCATGGCATGGCATGGCATGGCATCCAGAGGAACCCGGACAAGCTTGAGAAGTGGGTGTGTGTGAACCATTCTGCACATAGGTCAGGGCAGCCCCTGGTATCAATACCAGGGATGAAGAGACTGGGACTAACACTGCACAGAAAGACTTGGGGATACCAGTAGATGAAAAGTTGACATGACCCAGAAAGCCAAACATGTCCTGGGTTGCATCCAAAGCAGCGTGGCCAGCATGGCCAGGGAGAGGATTCTGCCCCTGTGCTCTGCCCTGGTGAGACCCCACCTGAAGTGCTGCGTCCAGCTCAGGGATCCCAGCACAGGAAGGACATGGACCTGTTGGAGTCAGTCCAGAGGAGGGTCAACTAAGTTGATCAGAGGGATGGAGCACCTCTCCCATGAAGACAGGCTGAGACAATTGGAGTCGTTCAGCCTGGTGAAAGGAAGGCACCAGCGGAGACCTTTCAATATGTAAAGGAGAGTATAAGAAAGATGGGGACAAATTTTCAGTAGGGCCTGTTGCAATAGGACAAGGGTAATGATTTTAAACTGAATGATAGTAGATTTAGACTAGACACAAGAAAGAAATTCGTAATTATGAGTGTGGTATGACACTGACACAGATTGCCTCGAGAGATGGTGGATGCCCCATCCCTGGAAATATCCAAAGTCAGGCTGGACTGGGCTCTGAGCAATGTGATGGAGTTGAAGATGTCCCTGCTCACTGCTGGGGGGTTGGACAACATGACCTTTAAAGGCCCATTCCAACCTAAACTATTCTATGATTCTATGATTATGAGTCTACAATTCTAAGAAATTTGGCTTCTTTGAGAAGCCTTCTGACTTTCTGACACAAGAAATCCTTGCAGTGTCTGGGAATTGCTTTAATGTACTACAGCAAATTTTCCAGTTCAAGGAGGTTGAAATAGCCTTTCCCATGCACTCAGGTTCCACTCTCCAAATTGTGAGTGTAACTATTCTCAAAACATACTTAATTGATCATATATGGAGGCCTGAAATAATGTACTACTCTTTTCTTCTAAGCTTCTTACCCATCTGTGCATTTTTAGTGGCCATCACTTACATTTTACCTAGAAAATCTGTTCCATCATTTGTTTTCTTGGAGGAAGGCAGGTCGTTCTCACCCAAACTCCAATCTGACCAACACTAAGGAGTTGAAAACATCATCTATATATGATCACACATAGTAGTGGAATTAAACATTTCCAAACCTTCAAAGCCACCTTCCGTATTTTTCAAGATACAAAATATGTTTCTTCCCATCAGGAAAAATACAGCTTTACAGCAAACTGATTTTAAACAGACAAGAAAGTTTGGTAGAGTAACTCGGAGTGTAGCAACTTCAGTTTTCCTTTCCTGGTAAAAAAGCCTGGTAAATTCTACCTTCATTTCAACTATCCTTTTCCAAGCAAATACAGAAAACAAAGTCTATCTTTGTAGTTTAGTTGCCGCTTCTTCTAGCACAGCAGTGAACAATCCAGAAACCTGATGGGAAATATTTTGACTCTTTCTTCCCTGTCCCCTTCCCTTCCCTTCCCTTCCCTTCCCTTCCCTTCCTTTTCCTCATCAACAGGGATATGTGAATGGATTTGAAATACAGGAATAAATTTTTTATTACTATATCCTTGAAAAGAAAGAGAAGGGGATGAAAAATATATACGAGGTAGTTTAAAAGCATAACATTATCTAAGTCAAAACTCAAGTAATTTTCTACTTAATTTTAGTATTTTTTCTACATGACACTATTCACAGGCTGATGATTTTCGCCCTGGATGTCAGAGAGTATTGTATGTTTGAGAGATTATAGCTAGCTCATTCTGTCTGGCCCTGTGCTGCTTAACTCTGGAGCCATATATAAGCTTTGAGGTGTCAGCTGTCACAAATCAAGTGTCAAAAGTGTACATTTGGGAATAAAAATGAAGACAGAAAAACGGCTTTTCAGTCTGATCATATTGATGGCAAAAGCTATGTCATTCCCAGAGATACACAAGGTGGACTTGAAATAAGACATTAAATCAATGTGCTACTGTAATATATGAATAGCGCTCCTATAAACACACCTACATTTTAGACATTTCAGGCTTCTCTGCTGCACTTGCACACTAACTTCAGTTATCCCCAGAAAGTTTTCAAATTCTGGGACATATGTATGTTTATAAAACCATTATCACCACCTCTGAGAACGGCTAAAAAGAATGGCTAAAAAGCAAGGCCGCAAGCTACTGACACATGACCAAATCAGTATAGACAAGTGCATCTGCCAACATGCAGCTCTTATGTTTGTACGCAGCAGGGACATGGTGTAGATATGCAGACATAAGGACATGGAGCTGGCTGTTAAGGTAAGCTAACCTGGTGGGCTTTAAGACCCCAGGGCTTTTCCCTGTTGCTGAGTATGCTGCTGTGGCTTTTCCCAGGTCCAGAAGTTCAGCTCAGCAGGTATCCCAAATATGAACAGACATATACCTGGCAGCATAGAGCAACCCAAGGAGAGGGCAGTGCCTTCACCGGCCCTTGAACACCCACAGGTTTACACCAAAAGCACTAACATGAACATGACCAAAACTGGTGGCAGGATCATGCCTTACTTGCCAGCTAACCATTCTCAATGCTTGTTAGCACACACAGACAAGGCTATCTGCCAGCTGGTCCAGGTCTATGGTCCCTTCAGTCACCAACTATCAGACCCCCAGCCCCTCCACTGACAAGCTCACAGTCTTCTTACTGAACTCACTGGCTACTCCAGCTGTGCTGTTCACAGACATACACACACACAAATGGGCCCCTCTGACAGCTGACCCATCTCTCCTGTCACTGTCCCCTGGAACTACGGGCCCCTTCACCCTGTGGCGTCAGCATACATGTGTCAGCACCCTGAATGCCCATCCCAGCCACCAGCTAGTCTGTTGTGAAGCTCACTGTTGATCAGACACATCCACATGGGAACAATAGTTTAACTGCACGATAAGCTACACAGAGGTAATCAAGCCCAAAGGCTTAGCTGGGGAACTGTACTGGCCAGCAGCTTGTTTCACTCATGACAGATCCATTTTATTCTCCTCTCCTTTTTTCCACTCATTCTTCTCTGGTCCTTCACCATCTCTTCCTTTCCCTGCATTTGGCCACTTGTCTTTGAGTGACATAATTAATTTTGTTCATTTACACCATCCCTCTGAAAAAGACTCAGTAAGTTTTACAGAACCTCTGAAGTCCTTCAAATGCTCCATTAGAAGCTTGCAGCTCCCCATGAGCTCTATGATAATTTTGTTTCTTGCTTTCTTTGTTCTTTCAGCAACAAAGTTCTGTTGAACCTCTTCAAGGCCATGCTTCAGAGGTTCCTTCAGTGGCTGTCAGTCAGTATCCAAAGGACCCCTGTATTTCTTATTGTCTTGCTATCTCCTCTTCCTCAGTGTTGCTGCATCAGCATTTAATGCACCTCTTGTTTCTTGTCCTTGTCTTTTAAGTTGCCTAGATGTTAGCCAGATATCCTTGCCCACCAGATATTCTTATATTCCACCTATGCTCATAGTGGCGCGTCCTCCCTCAAGAATATTATTCTTCTCCCAGAGCATGAAATCACATGAAAGGAAATCAAATCAGCAGACTGGAAAAATGTAAGCCAATTTTTTCCATATGTTTAATATAAATTGAGAGATAAAATCTTCTTGCTCTTCACACTTGCTCACAGAAATGTCCAAACAGTTTACTTTCCACATAAACATTCTCAGAAACAAGATTTCATTGACTGTATTATACCAGTGAAATCTTCACACTTCCAAAATAAGCTGTGAACTCCTCAATTCATAAAATCTGTCCTTCAAGCATTTCTTTTTTCTCCTATTTTCCAAACAACCTAAGCAGTAATTAGATATGGTTTTAAACGTGTTCACCTCTAAATTTTATTTTCTCATGGTCTATTTTAGGCCAATTCATGTCATCCACTCTGCTGTTTGCCTTATGCACAAGATAAATGTTGTGCATTCTCCTTTGAACGCTCAGGCTCCCTGTATGACAACTCTAATTTCAAACAAATTATCTACCAATTAAATTACTTACCTCATAATTAGTCAAAGGGGTATTTTTACCACTGCTAAAAACTTTTTCAGGCTTTATACAGATGTTATACAGCTGTTTTTCCATTCAAAACTGGCATAAAGTTATTTCTGGTTATTTTAGATTATTTCCCAGTTATGGTGACATTCTTTTGGATATGTATACACATGGGAAACTGAGTGTTAAAAGACTATAGGACACACAACATATTAAACATCAATGAAAGAAGTTCACAGTTAGATCTACTTGTTCTTAATGACCATTACTTTATCTGAGACACCAATCCTTTAACTGCGGGTTTATAATTCTGTTACTGGACCCTTTGCTAAGACAACACGTATGGTCAACCAAAGCTCTGTGATGCTCACAGCTGCAAGATAAAATGGAAATTCTCTAATCTATTTAGCAACAAATGCGTATTATTTGTGGTATCCACCACTCCAAAAAAGGAAGGAAAATGTAGAGGTTAATTTTTGAAATCTAAAACCATAGCAACAGAGAAGCAATCAATTATGAATGAATAATACTCTATCTAGAACCAGAGTTCCGTGAGCACTAGTACATATTGAAATAAGCATGAAACAAGCATTCATTAGGAAAAAAAAAAAAAGAAAAAAGTTAGCTTAATCTTCAAGAAACTTAAGCCTGTATTCTTCAAATCTCCACAGTGCCATTCAACAACTAAAGCTCTGTCCTGTATTACAGAACAAAAAATACACGGATTATTTTATACGGTATTATTATGTTTAGAAATGGCATTGATCTCTGTTGGAACAGAATTCTCTGCTTCCTTGAAAAATAATTGAATTATGTTGGGTATTACAGGAATGCATACGTTGTCACTGAGTAATGACTAAAGATACTTCTGTACAAACATACTCCGTAAAAAGTCCATCTAGGCTGTATTGGGTTAGTGAGGCAAGGTTTTGGTAGTGGGGGGGGCTACAAGGGTGGCTTCTGTGAGAAGCTGCCAAAAGTTTTCTCTGTGTCTGGCAGAGCCAGGCAGCTCCAGAACAACCCGCTGTTGGACAGGGCTAAGCCAGTCACGAATGATAGTAATGCTCCTGTGATAAGAAAAAAAGTTATTGGGCAGATGTAATTGCCACCAGAGAAGAGAGGAGTGAAAACACATGAGAGGTACAACTCTGCAGACACCAAGACCAATGGAGAAGGAGGGGCAGGAGGTGCTCCAGGTGCCAGACCCAGACTCCCCTGCAGCCCGTGGTGCAGCCCATGGTGAAGCAGCTGTGTCCCTACAGCCTGTGGAGGATCACGGGGGTGCAGAGGTCCATCTACAGCCCATGGAGGAGCCCCACATCGGAGCAGGTGGCCATCTGAGGGGGCTGTGAACCCAGGGGAGACCCATGCTGGAACAGGGTCCAGGCAGGGACCTGTGGAGAGAAGAGCCCATGCTGGAGCAGATCTCCTGGTAGGGCTTGTGACTCTGTGAGGGACCCATCCTGGAGCAGGCTGTGCCTGAAGGACTGCACCTCATGGAAGAGTGACCCATGTGGGATGGACTCATGCTGGACAAGTTCATGGAGGACTGTCTCCTGTGGGAGCGACCCCATGGTGGAGCAGGGGAAGGATCCCTCTCCCTGAGTAGTGGCAAGAACAACATGTGATGCACTGACCATAACCCTCACTCCCCGTCTCCTTTCACTGCTGGAGGGTAGGAGGTAAAGCTTGAGAGGAGGTAGAACTGGGAAGGAGGGAGAAGTGGGGGAAAGGTGTTTTTAAAATCTATTTTTATTTCTCACTAGTCTGCTCTCATTTTGTTAGTAATAAATTCAATCAACATCTCCAGGAACAGTCTGCTTTGCCTGTGACAGTAATTGGCGAGAGAACTCTCCCAGTCCCTATCTCAACTCACGAACCTTTCACTGTATTTTCACTCCCCTATCCAGTTGTGCAGGGGACTGATAGAAATGGCTTTGGTGCAGGGTACCTGGCATCCAGCCAGAGTCAACCCACCACGCAGGCTGAACTACTCTTGCAGTAAGAGACCATGCAATAATAGCTTGATTAAATTACCCATAACATATTTCAATGCAGCTCTAATGACAGTAATGAAAAGCATTTTAATAGGATCCTATTTTGAAGAACTGCAAAAGTGGAAAAAAAATCAGACATAACAAATTATACTTACTAAAATAATCACAATGCAATTATATGATCATATTTTCCATGACAAATTATTTTGATGATCATGATAAGTTAAAATGTTAATTTCTAGTTCCATCTCTTCTATACATATTCCACTAAAATACTGCAGAGCATATTACAACAGAAACATGAACACTTTCTCCGATAGCACTTTTGAACAGCAAATACCCCTAAAAATTATTATTAAAGTATTTTTCTAAAGAAATAAAATTAACTTTAAAGTATAACCTTTAGCTGAACAGTTGCTTAAAACAGAGTCATTTACTTTCATTTGCCTTCACAAACCATAGCAGTTTTTAATAGCAAAAATGTTTTCTAATCTAAAACCTATAAGAGATGGACACAGGGAAAAAAAGAGCTTTTGTTTATTAAATGAACTATTAAAGCTAAAGACCACCTGAGTGGGCAAGAATGAAAAACTACCATTGCCATTATGTAGAAGACTCTGTTAAGAAGTAAGGGAATTCAGGGTGTTCCATTTCTAAGACACTTAAAAATTTCTAAATCCCTTACAAAGCTTCTGACTCTGGTCTAGTCAATAAATAAAAATTGTAATTGCTGGAAAGCTAAACCTCTAGAAGTGTAAGTAACCTCTGTGACCTGGTTGCCTCTATCTATTTTCCAAAAAATAAAAACTCACATCTTCTGGCACCTTCCCCTGGCAAACTTTCAGAAGAGGCTTCGTGCAGCTAGACATGACCACAATAATGAAACCATTGCACTGGTAATGTTTTGAACAGCACTCCCAAAATACACACGCGTTCGTTTGCAGGTGGGTTAGCTGGCAGGCTAACACAATGGCATTTTAAAAGTTGACCAAACGCTCTATCATTTTGCTGCAATAGGCAGGCTATCAAAGATGTCTTGACATACGCAACTGATAAATATGATATTTACTGCTTCAATGCATACAATAAAAAACACTTAAGCTAAAATGCCAGGAACAGGCTTTAGGCTGTATGTGAAATACTTTCCTCAATGTTATCTGTTCACATTGTTGCTCCTCATGCTGCACTTTCTGTTATCTCTTACTTATCTGTTATGGGTACCATTTCTCATATTTTATGGCTCAAAAAAGTACTTCATGTAACTGTAAGACTGATGCCATAACCAATTTCTTTATATAAATAATGGAATAAACTGTGCAGAAGGTTGCACAGATTGACTCTCGAGCCTTACACCATGTGGAAGAGTCCTAAATGAAAGATGGAGAACTCAAAACCAGATTTCTCCCAAGGTGTTTTAGAAAAACAATACGAGAACTTTTTAAGTAAAAGTGGATTTTCTTGCAGCTGATCAACTTAAATAAAAATTTTTTAAAATAGCAAAACCCATTTATTTAAAATAGCAAAACCCATTTTGTGCATTGTGCCATACTGATTTTGTTGTTAGTCAAGTGAGAGACAGTCATCATCACTCATACAACTTTCCAAACACATGAAACTAGATCTTCTCACAGGTTTATATAACTCATACATATGTCATCACTTTTACTAAATATGTGTTAAAAACACATTCTTTTTAAAAGTTAAATAACTTTGAGTGCTTAAAGGCCAAATATTCCACTGGTAGTTGAAGTCTTCCCCTGAGGAGTTATAAAATTCTAAAAGCCTCACAGTAATAGGTTTAACTCTTCATTAAGCCAATTTGAATAAAGCTAGAAAAGCCATGCATTAGAAATAATAAAGATAGAATATCCTTGTTTGTACTTTCCTCCATCAGAAACTGCAGCACAGACCACACATAAATTAGAGGAGCCTAAGATCAATGGGGCTGCTCACAACAGTATTATTCTATGTCCATATGCATGGCTGAAGGTGGCCACATCTGCCACCCAATGCCACTCCTCTAAGGTAAACACAAGTGGTTCTGCATATAATTCGTGAAAACCTTGTTCTGAAACAAGCTATTCAAAAGCATTAAAAGTATAATCACGAGGACATTCAGGCAGTCGATCCAAAGATTTATTCTTTGTCTGGATCTCTGGATTGCTGTCAGTTTTAGTTTTTCCTCATCAATAGTCAGGTAATGTTTTTTCAAAAAGAAAGGTGAGAATGTGTAACCAGGAGAAATAGGAGCCATTTTCCCCAGAAGGTATAGGAAGCATATATTGTAGCAAGTGTGACATAGTTCTTATACAGCATCGGAGTTGTGGAGGAAGGGGCAAAACCCACGTTCTTACAGAATATAATCATCTCATTCACTTATCAACTAATGCAGAATTTAAGGTTTGTGCACATGTGATGAACAAAGAGCAGCTATAAAGTATACACAGCAGAAGACCATGCAATGTTGCAACAATGACAGCGACCTGTAGCTGTGCAATACATCAGAAACACATCAGTTATAAAATACTGCTTATGTTTTATTCATGCAAAATAACTCAGTGGCCAGGCCCCACCATCAGAAAATACAGGGCATTGAAAGTATCTGTGACAAATTACATTCAAGAATTGTGTCTAAAATATTTACCATAGAATACCATTAAAAGCAGCAATTCTCAAGTGCAGATAATACTTTAGGAGGGCAAAAAAGGATGCTTCAAAACTGAACTTTTAAAAGTCCAAAATAAGGCAGCAGGATTTGTTTTTAATATACATTAATATAAGTTTTAATATACATTAGTATTAGGATTTTTTTGTTTTGGCCTGAGTGTGACTTTACCTGCACTTCAATGATGAAACTTAGCATATTTCACAATATTGCAATTAAGTCACTGTTGCAAACCCTTATAAATCAGTCTTGTGCATCCTGGGACTAGGGTGACTTGCAAAAAAACAGGAATAAAGGGTAAAATCACTAAAAATTAGGTTTCTTTTTTTTTGACTGGTAAACTTATATCTCTTTTGCAAAGTTTCTTAATAAGAAAACTGTAGTATAGGGAATGAATATTTTCTTTTGGGTATCCTCATGAATTAGTGAGAAATTTAGAAAAAAACATGATCTTTATAACATGGCAGCATAACTATTCCCTGGGCTACTTAAGGTGGAGAAGGAACCCAATCCACACAAACAACTGTAGTAGTTCTGCAAAGCCTGCTTTTTCCTTATATACAAAGGAAATATATACCCCAGTGAAGTAATGATGAACATAAAGTGATTACAGGAAATCGTAAGTATCTTCTCTACCACCAGCAACAGACAACTGCACACAATCTCCCATTCCTTATACTCTAGATGAGATGGGGATTACAGTTTTCACACTATTTTTGCTTGGGTTTTTTTTGTTGTTGTTTGTTTGTTTGTTTTTCTGGACTTGGAGATTGCTTGCAGATAAAAATGGGTTCCGCTCCCAGCTCAGCATTCAGATAGGATGCCATCCAATTTTAGCCTGGTAGGCTATAAGAAAACAAGGTTTATGCAATCTCTGTCTCTGTCTGTCTCAAGTTCCAACAACCTTGAAAGCATTACCCAGCTTCAGTGGAGTTTGAGAGATACTATCATTTACAGAAATTTCATAGAAATAGATAACCAGACAGGAGACACAAGGAACTGAACATTTAGGAGCCAGCATATAATAACTTCCTATCCAGCCAGCAAATTTCTACAAATTTCCACTTCTGAGCATGGCAGCCTGCGTGTTGCTGTCAAAATGCTCTGCAGTAGAAGACATTTGGTATATGCAGTCATAAGAGAAAATATACTTCAGGTAAATAATAGCCAACCAAGAGGAAAATCCATAGAAAACCAGGCTTCATTACCTTCAATATTCACAGAATTGGTAGCTTATATTCCTAAATGATGAAATAAATGTGGGCAGCCTGAAGTTTTTTCAGATAACCAATGCTACTGGATTGCTATTCATCTTGGGAGAAAATTAGAAGTAAATATAATTCTTCACTGGTACTTTCAGGGTCTAAGTCTCTTGCTCACAGGACCTGGGAGGTGGCACACAGGTGCAATCAGCTGCTTTATGGATGGCTAACTCCAGACCTTTCAAGGCCTTGACTCACTTATCATACCCCAGCCAGAAAACTCAACTTGAAAGCAGATTCATTGCTTGGATTTCTTTACTGATGTACTATTGGAGGTATAAACTGCACTCCTTCAGTGATCTATGAGAACTAAGAGCTCATATTACTTGCAGCTGTCCCATAACTCAGTCCAAAGGTGATCACTTCAGCTTCTCTCCTTGTGCCATCTGAGTATTTCTGTTTCATACCCCTCCTGTTAGCACTAGTATTGCATACCGTACCTCTACCACGTATTTCTGAACTGATTAATTTCTGTGACTCTGTTTAAGCGTGCAATCCTCATGCAGACGTAATCTATTCAGTTCATGAACCTGCAATATTGGATGTTGTGCATTTTGTACCTCTTTACTGCAAAATACTCTTTCATAATCACAGGAACCCTGTCTTGATTATCTCAACCTCAGTGTCTCATTTCAGTAACACTGTAAGTACCTCATCACATATTTAAGCACTGCTTCTAAGTTTTACATCTTCTTACCATATATTTTTGGTTTTTTTCAAGACTATACAGTTGGTGTATAGTCTTTACCTTTATATTATTGCTTAATCTGTTTTCCTTGAGTTATTTTAGCTTATACCAAATAAATTATATTTAAGGTGACCTTGAGGATTTATGGCTGAGCTTGATCCTTACAGTGCTTCCATTTCTCTTACTACAATTTTACCTTTAACATGTACTTTCAGAGTGAAAATAACACAAGGCAAAGAGATAGTCAGAGATATGTTCCCTTTCATCATGACAGCTGTAAAGAGATGAAAACGCCAGACCATTCTGTTTGTGTCAAAGCTATGGAGGAAAGGCTCTGCCAAGAGCGAGAAGTCTTTAACCGGAAACATCTCTATTTGTCTGCAGTAACAGAGAACTATCTCTAAAGCCCTTACTGATTTCAACTGTTGCTTCTATCATGGCAGGGGAAGAAACTCTCTCCAGCAGTCTTGTAATATTCTTGCCAGTGTGGGGCCTTGTAGGTTAGTTTGAGGGTTGGATGTATTGGATAAAAACTGCTGCAGTTTAAGGTGCAAAATTCTGAATTGATAAAAATCTCCACGCTAATTACAATTTAGTAGTAATATTTCTCTTGAATAAACTTGTATTGAGAGAATTTACTTGCCAGAAGTCAGTGGGATTTCCCAAACCTACTCCAAAAACCGTTTTGCTCAACCTTTTCGGGCACATCCCCTATTGTGTGATTATTCAGGTCAATGTGACTGGCTGCCAGTATTATTTAAAACAATGTGAAAGGCAAAGACTTGGTGTTCTTACTTTCTGTTTGTACAGCTGAAAGCTATGAGTATTCTTCACACTGCACTTTGTGCTCCCTAGATCAGTGTGAAGTTGAGACAGATCCAAAAGCTAATAGCCAGTGAAATTACTAGTCAGACCCGAGCCTTACAAATCTGGGATTTGTTCATGCTTTGAAGAGAGATACAAACTCCATATTGGTCCTGAGCATGCCAGACACCTGTTCAAGGTATCTGACCCATACTGCTTTGTAGTTAAGAACTCACAAAATACCATGGTCAATCTTGCTGTACCAAGAGCTTTATATGGATACCTCAGGAACCTCAAAGAGTGGCGGGCCGAAGATTCAGGTGGAGATCTACCAGAGGGACATGGGATATGCCAGCTTTTGCCAATACTGTCAGGAGCTTGACCATGCCTGGCTAGACAAGTAGAGTCAAGCCAGCTGTGATTCAGGACTCACCATTACTTGAACTGGATAATGAAAGCTAGAGACTACTGCAAGCCAAGACTTCTTAAACTCCAAGAAAACACCAAGAAGTTCCAAGGACAAAGAGAATCAATGGGCTGGCATTGGCCAGGTTAAAGACAAATTAAGGGTTTTTTTCTTAAAACACCTGCTTGGTTGGGAGAAAGTTATTTTCCGTGCTGATCATATCTTTGTCCCACTACCAGGTGCTGTGCGAACTGCAGGCATAGCTGTACTGCAGATGGCCTCAGAGCTGCACCTGCTCTGGGTGGCTGCTGGAGGCAGCCTGTCTCCTCCCAGCCTCTGGAGCAGCCTGGCACCCTGCCCCAGCCTCGTGATGACCCCAAGTAGTCATAAGGACCTCTCTTCCTCATTCTCTCCCTTGAACCCTGACCCTGTGCTGGTCCTTCCACTGCCATAAATGGTGTGAATCATGAATTACAGCCAGCCTGATTCATTCCTGCAGCTGGGTCAAGGTTCCCAAATCAGGCAGAGCTTCTTCACAGAATCACAGAATCAGAGAATGAACTAGGTTGGAAAAGACCTTTGAGATCATCAAGTCCAACCTATGACGTAACCTAACACCACCTCATCAACTAAACCATAGCACTGAGTGTCACATCCAGTCTTTTTAAACACGTACGGGGACAGTGACTCCACCACCTCCCAGGGCAGACGATTCCTGTGCCCAATCACTCTTTCAGTGAAGAATTTTTTCCTGATGTCTGACCTAAATTTCCCCTGCCGCAGCTTAAGACCCTGCCCTCTCATTCTGTCAGTTGTTGCCTGGGGGAAGAGACCGACCCCACCTCACTACAACCACCTTTCAGGCAATCATAGAGTGATAAGGTCTCCCCTGAGCCTCCTTTTTTTCAGGCTAATCAGCTCTCTCATCTGTTTTTCATAGTACTTGTGTTTCAGGCCCTCCACCAGCCTTGTTGCCTTCCTCTGTATGCATTCAAGCATCTCAACATCCTTCCTAAA
>VZRR01007149.1:831981-928163 GCA_013398015.1 Oreocharis arfaki
GCCCGGCCCGCCGAGCCCGCGCCGCAGGTGGGGACGGAAGGGTGCTGCCGCGGCGGGCAGGGACTGTGGGCGCTGGCGGAGCTGCGCTCAGCGTGGGGGTCGCTGCGGCCGCCCCCGGGCCTCGGCGGGGGCCTGGGCGGCCCAGGCGCGNNNGGCCCGCGGCGGGGCAGGGGGGCCGGCATTGCCTTGCCTGGCCTGGCCTTGCCTGGCCTTGCTGTGCTCTGCCTTGTCCTGCCCCGGCACGGCTCCCGCGACGAGACCACCCCAGGCCGAGCGGGGGCCGGGGGCCGCCCGGGCAGCCCAGCAGCAGCCGAGCTCACCGGGCCTTGGTCCAAGCCTGCCGGCAGTAAACTTCGCCATGTTTGTGAGAGCAGCTGGCGCTGATGGATGAGAAAATCCCTAAATCCCAGGATTTTTTGACTCCTTTATTTTGGCAGCGCCCGGTTTACCGCTCAGGCAGTGTTCGCGATGTGGGTCTGTATAGGGGTCGTGAAAGGCGGCCCTGGTCGTGCCGACCCGAGCTGGACAAGCCTGTGGCTGCTAAGTCACTGCCTTATCCTGCCGCCTCCTCTGCTTTGGAGGAGCTTGTGATATTCGCGGTTAAGGCACAGCAGATGGGGCAGACGGTGGTAGCGATTCGGAATCTTTTGCTATATTGGAAAAGAAGTAGGTTTGCAGTCTCGAGTTTATATGTTTGCATTAAAGGGTAGGAATACCAGCCTAACTTGCTGGAGAAGTATAACAATTTAGTTTGATTCTATGAAGTTTCACTGAGTTTATAAACAAAGTTTTTTCCCCTAGTCTTGCATGTAGCTCAGGATGTGGTGGTTCAGTGTGTCTTGTGACACTGTTTGGGTTTTGTCTGTGTACCATTGTGCTGCAGTTCGTTGCAAGTTGAAGGGTGCGGTCTTAAACAAAAGCCACTTGTCAGAACATTTTTAATTTACTGAACTCATTTTAACAGACTGTGAATTCACGGAAACTCCAGATAAGTCCGAGGGGAATGGAGTGTAATATAAGTTACAAGGGAGACTGGACCAAAGCACAGCTGTTCAGGAAGTAGGATTTCTGACTTTGGTGACAGTATAGAAGCTGTCACATATGTAGATGTTATATTCTCAGAGTTACTACTGTTCGGCCTATAAGTGCTGATAAAAGAACAACATGCTCTTGATTTGTGGTCAGCTGTAATACGGTTCAGGCTTGGCTGGGGGAAAAGCATGCTGGCGGATCAAATTTTGCTTGAAGGTGGTTCTGTGTTTTCCTGTTTGTGAACTGAGACGTTTCTCCCAGGTCTCTGGCACCATTAAATTCTAATTATTGAAGCTCGGGTACAGTTGGCATTCGGGGACGCACCTGCATTAGTACTTTAACTCAAGTAAAGGATGTGCTCTTGAAAGGAGTTCCCAGTCATCCTTGCCTGCTGCACTTTGGTTCATGTCACAGTGTGATCAGGGAGTGTGTGAACTTTTCCTTTTGGAAGAAGTTAAAACTGGAAGGTGCACATCAGTTGTCAGTGGGTGTTGTAAGTCCACATAAGAGCTATTATGGAATAAACACACAAAACCACGTACAGTGTGGATTTTGGGTCCTCAGTAACTGTTTCTTTTTCAGAGTTGCTCCCTGGTCTGTATGCAGTTGTTAATGTAGACATAGCCTGAGCCTACTGTCGGTAGAGCAGCTGAGTTGGGTGTAGGTGTAGCAGAACAGCACGGTCCCTAAGCTTTCAGATCTATAATTGTAACAGCTATTGCCTAAACTGCAAGACTCAAGTTCCATAGCTTGAAGGCTGTAGGTCAGCTGCAAGGAGAAAAGTAAACAAAAACCCCGTGTGAATTAATTGTCAACATTGTCAGCGGCCTTTTCAGAATTTTTACTTTTCAATAGCTCAGTAGTTTTAATTTTCAATTTAACAATTTCCATTATTGAGTGGCTCTCAGACTTAGAATGTTTAAAAAGTGCTGTAGCAGCAGAAGGGTAAATAGTTTTCCTGGTTGTAAGGGTTTGACGATATAAATGAAAAAAAAATAATTCTGCGTATTTGCTGGAGTAGTGACTGGGACTAGTTGGCACTTGTTGACTTACTTTCCTTCTCCCGCATTCTCCTAGCCTTTATAGCAATATAATGAATTAGTGTTGTGGTTGTGTTGCCATCACCATATTTGAGATATTTCTGTTCTGTCTTGAGTAGTTGGTTTAAAATATTCTGACTTTTTTTCCTCTTTTAATCTTCCTCTTAGAGCTTCCTTTTAGTGAACCAGCATGATAATTGCTAGCTGCCACTTTAAAAATTACTCTTAATGGAAACAAAACTCCAGTGGAGTTTTGTATATTCTTTTTAAATCATGCAGTTCCTCAAAACACTGATGGATTGAGTGACTGCTGTCTCTGTGTTTTAAGTAACTAAAATGGATTATGTGGATAAGCTGGACAACTAATTGGTATTGCTGTAGAGATTTTTTTTTTTAAATTGGAGTTTGTTTTCCACTTGTTGCAAACTGGAGATGTTTCTGCTTGCAGCACGTTTTTACAGACTTTAGTTTCAAGTGTTCTGTGTTTCAAGATACTTTCAGTGTTGTGGCTGAAAAGCTACAGTAATGAGAAAAAATTAAAATACACATAGGTAACAAAAATGCTTTTGTCAGTAATACTTTATTTTTAACAAGTCTTTATAAATGCTATATATTGGCAGCTACTATGTTTAAGTAATTCCCATTTTTTTACTTGGCTCCCCTGTGAATTAGTCCTCTTTGGAATTTTAGGGAATCATCAGTTTAAACATCTGGCAATCTGTATTTCTAGCTTGGAAACTAATAGCCAATCCTATGTTCTCAAAACAAGTCCAAACTGAAAAATGTACTAAAATTTTCTGTCATGTGTGTAGAATTTACTCAAAATTGCAAAATTGCTTTCTATGGCACAGTCTTGATTTTTTTCTTTCAAGTATGAGTGTATTGTGTTAAAGTCTGTAACAGTAACAATCCTTTGAAAAGCTGTTGCGACTTTTGCCAGCAGCTGTGCTGCTCTAATTTTGAAGCCTCTCATCGATCCCTTTTCAACCTGTGCATATTGGAGAATCTGAACAAAGCTCCCAGTTAATTCAGGTTCTTTGCAGTTTGGGGTTGACTCTAGCTCAACAGGGCCTTAGTGCTTTGCAGATCTTAAGGGATCTGAACACAGGAGAACTGAGTCTTGTCAGGCTGTGGCCACAGACTAACAGTTACCTGGTGCAGAGGAATATTGCAAGCCGTTTTTGAATCATTCTCCCTGAAAACTTCATTCTGATGTTTTTTTTAGACATGGGAAAATCACTTTCTCACTTGCCTATGCATACATGCAAGGAAGATGGCTATGATGGCAGTTCAGTGTCTGATAACATGAGGAATGGTTTAGTTCACTCAGAAGTGCACAATGAAGACAGCAGATGTGGAGATGTATCGCAGTTTCCCTATGTGGAATTTACAGGAAGAGACAGTGTGACCTGCCCAACCTGCCAGGGAACAGGAAGAATTCCACGAGGTAAATTTTCTTTCTTTATTCCTTTTATTTCATTTTTTAACCTATTAATTTACATCATAACCACATGAAGTTGTAATAATTCATAACAAAGAGCATAACATAATCATTTTCAAGTCAAGATGAAGTTTTTTCATCTCTATTACTTTTTTTTTTTTTTTTAGCTCTAAACATTTTGTTACACTATATAAGTGTAACAAATTGGGTCACCTGTTACACCTTGGCTGTTACAGGTTGGATCTCCTCTTGTCTGTGTAATGCAACTGTTTCTTCCTCCTCAGGTTTGAATCCATTAATAACCATAGCTCTTGCAAGTTGAATTAGAAAACCTTTAGTTTCATGACATTTTATTGCATCTTTTTTTAACTACCTATTTTAATCAATATATAACTGCAGAAATGGTTGCAAATACAGAGACAGAAAAGTAGACCTGGGCCGCAACACCTCTTCCCTGGTCATCTGTAGTGAACTTGCTTGTCCTCACGGCTACCAGTGCCCCTTGTTTTCCTTTGTCCTCCCTTTGTCCCACTGGTGCTTGCTAGGTGGGTAACTCCAGCTTGGAGTTGAAAATACATAGGTTTTTTGCCTGCCTTGGGAAGGAGTAGGCTGCACAGCATTAGTCTTCATACCTAACTGTTTTGTTTGCTTTGCCCTCATACTTTGCTTTTCCTTTTGGTAAAACATGCTGCTTTGTTACACTTCCGTCCTAAATGATAAGCTATCTAAATATTTATGAAGAGGCTTGTGAAAGGAGGCTGCAGGATATCTGAAACCGGGCAAAAGGAGAGAGTGACAAATGCAGTGGGCCAAGGCACAGCCTTTTGCTTCAGCTATGATATTTTCCCTTTGATTGGGGAAGAACTGATGACATGATTTCATGTTTGGGTGTCCCTTTGCCAGACCTCTTATCCAAAATAGATTATTGGGTGTAAAAGCTCTTGGAACTGGTTTTGACCAGCAGCTCAGGAAACTTGAGTGATGTCTGTGCCATGTTGTCCTTCTACATGTGCTTCGGTGAGATAAGGTGTGATACAGTTCACAAAGACTTGCATCTCACCTTTGTAGAAGGTTCAGGAAGCACAGAATATTTCAGTGGTTGCAAATACCATAGGACATTTGTGGTTCAGCTGTTAAACTTTCTACTACAATGTATTCTTGGATACCTCTGAATTCAGCTAATTTGGCATCTAGAAAAGCTATGAAACTAAAAATTACCTTAGCCAGAAAGGGTAAAGAAATTTGTTCTGTTGACTTGAAATACTTGTTAATAGCCTGTTTTACTCAAAATGCAGAAATAGCAGGATTTCTATGTTCAAAAGCTTCTTTTTTCCATTGTAGAATCCTTAGATGTAATACTTAAATGTAAGTTAATCATTTTACTAAGGATTTTGCAGTAACTATTAAAACATGCATGTTGTCCATACATTCTAATGAAATAATGTGGTTAAAGTTAGAACTTTAAATGAGTTATTAGAAGAGGATTGTTTTTCTGATTATTCCTTAGTATTTTAGAGAAGAAAAAAAGTCAGATTTGGAGGTCATTTGAGGAGAGAGGGGAAAAATTAAGAATTACTACATGACTAGTAAGACTATAATTAATATGTGATATGATGGCTAAACTATAATAAATCCATGAAATCATGTTTTGTTATTTGGACAACTTTAGTTTTTTAGTATGATGTAGTATGAAGGCAGGACTTTGTTGTTTTCTTCAAAGGTTGAAGATGCTTCATTGAAGTAGAGGTGAAAATGTGTTTTAAATTGGTAGAGGCTTTTTAGAAGGTTGATGTTTTACATGCTACTATATGCTTGGTTAGCATGTTTTGCTTAGCTTGGTGATTCAGCATGAAATCATTGCCAAGTGCTTGATTAGCTAAGTGATGATTTGATCAGGTTCTGCATTGGGCTTAAAAATTGCAGATCTGACTTGGCCTTGAGGCCTCTATTCTCACACAGTTCCACAACAAATAGCAAAAGCTCTACAGGCAGATGTAGTACATGTATTTTCAACAACTCATCTGTGCATATGTTCTCTATTTCAACTGTTCAGATATCCCCCTTTAAAAATTCTGCCTAGTGATGTAATTTGCAAGGAGAAATTCCAGTAGATACTTATTTTGATTTCCAGCACAGCAGCACCACGATAAATACGTGTTTATATACTCCTGATTTCCAGAATGCAGTGTATAACTTGTGTTGCCAATACCACCTGTTTTGATACATAGTAGCTTTGGTTGTTTCAGTTTGGGTTTGTTCTTCCTTTTGTTTTTTTAAACCAGACCTGACCTCTGCTTTTTAGGAGAGTACCCGGAGAATACCTTCTGGATCAGTTCTTACTGCCCAAGCTTCCGAATGTTTTGTCCCATGAGTTCATGTGGTCTGGCATAGAGAGCTCACAGCTGTTCTACATCTCTCTTTCTCCAGGAAGTGGTGCCAGAGGCAATGCTGCCTCCAGTCATGTGCGCAGCACAGAGGCAGAATTTATTTCTGTTTTGGTCTTTGCGGACTTGGTGTTTTTTCATCTTGATGTTGCCTAAGCCGTGCTCTATTTCAGAAAGTGACATCAGCTACAGTAGCATTCAACCTGGGTCCTTATCTGGAATTTAACTCTTTATCTTTAGTGTTTATTCTTTGGTGCCACTAAGTTATAATGGATACTCTTTGTGTGAAAGAGCATCAACAACACTTGTTCTTTGTTTAAATTCTGAATGGGTATATTTGTTTCCAGGGCAGGAAAATCAGCTGGTAGCACTAATTCCATACAGTGATCAGAGACTGAGGCCAAGAAGAACGTAAGTCAATTGCTATTTGTGATACCTGAATCTACAGTTAATTATTCTCTTCTAGTTAAAATTCAACAACTAATAGCAATAAGAAGAATCAAGCAAAAATCACTGGAATGCTTTCTTGCATTCAGTATTGGAAAAACAGGGCTTGTGGGTAATACCAGCCTTAACGTCTAACTCTTGGAGAGTTTTTTATTAACAGGTGTGCATACTTCCATCACAGTACATCGTATCTAAGTACAAAGCTAAGTAATACTGTATGACCTAATTACGTACATGTTTACAGTAATGATGTATTTCTCAATGTCTGTAGCATCCTAATTGATCTAAGCAGACATATCTTCACTGTTAGAGTTTGAGGTAATTGGTAGTGTCTATGAGCCACTACTACAAAATAAGTCACCTGAAATTAATTTGTAACATTCTGATTTTTGTAGCTAGAAAAATCAATAATTTCTGATACAGCATATTTAATTTTTTTTCTAGGATCTAGTTAGGGGTTTTGCTAAAATGCTTAAGGCTTCTTGCTTTGGTTTTTACTTCATTTTTTTCTTAATGTTTCGATATTTTTGTAGTAAACAGAAATGAGTGTCAGGAAAAAGAAATACAGTAGCTTCACATAATGCTATTCTGGGATAATATATCTGATGTAATGGTATTACAAATTTGAAACGTATTACTGTAGTGCTCTAATTTTGACAAAATTGGAGCTGAAGTAGGTCCTTTTATTTGTGGAGTTTTTTTTAAATCGTCTCTCACACCCCTACCCTCACCCCACCCTCCTATGCACACACGCAGCCACACCCATACAAACACACCCTTTTGTATTAGCTTAATTGTGGATTTCCTGCTCCTTAGCTGAAGTCCTAACACTTTCACTGGAAATCAGGATTCTCTGTTATAAGAGCTTTATTTTGTGTTCTGGGTGTGTTTTGCAAGACTTCCACGAAATTACAGAAGTTGTGCTATAAATAATGTTAAGAGGAAGTGGGTTTGTTTCAAAGCACATAAATATTTACCTCTTCCATTTTCCTCTGCAAGTTACAAGTGTTGAGATAACCACATGATTTGAAATGTGACTTCTGATATATATACAAGAGTAACAGCTGTTTAAGACATAGCTGTGAAATGCAGCATAGTTTTTTTCCCTTTTTAGAAGCTAATGGAAGCTAGAAATAGACTGAATTAGTTGTATTGACTAGTTCTGCTCCTTATCACTTAAAATAGCATGTCACTGTTTAATGTGCTTTTGACTCTGAAATGTGCTCTTTTTTTTTCTCCAGAAAGCTCTATGTGACTGCTTCTGTAACCGTGTGTTTACTACTTTCTGGACTGGCTGTATTTTTCTTGTTTCCTCGCTCGATTGACGTTGAGTACATTGGTGTGAAGTCAGTATATGTCACTTACGAGCAGGATAGGCGGATAATCTATCTAAATATTACGGTGAGTCTGACTGTTTGGGTGTTTGTAATGCATAAATGCAACAGGAGATACTGCTTTGAGAGTTTAATGTACGTGGAAACTGCGGTCTGGCTGAAAAGCTTAGTTGATGCCTTAAGAAATAGAATTGGTAACCAGTCTGAAAAATGTAATTGCTGTGGCTGGTTCTTGTAGCTAAAGCTAATGGAGGTGTAATTGCAGGCTGACACTGGGTCTTCTGTTTTCAAGGGAACAGTAGGAGTTCTCAGCGTTACTTTTGAAATGTGTCTGAAATGTAATGTGTGTATGTAGGAATGCTGTTTGCTACTGCCCTGGTATTGTGCATCTGTCAGAATTGGGGTTGAGGAAAAATACTTTCTTATCCACCGTAAAACTTAAAGAAGCTCTTCCCACATAGTTCATGATTTCTTCGTAATGACTTTGATACGGGATTCTCTAAAGGCTTTTGGTAGAGTTCTTCATTTTAAATAAAGCAAAGCTGCCATGGGAGAAAGAGGTCCTTTGATAGGTAAATTTTCTGGAAGGAATAATTGAAGATAGGAAGAAATGCAGTGTTTGCAGTGGAGGGTTGTTACCAGGAAAGTTGTGCAGAAGTTTGTGTTAATATATTCACTAAACAAACATAGAAAGGAGGTAAGTGGTGGTCTGTGACCCCACTCCTCTCTGCAATCCTAGCGGGCAGGAAAATTTACTTGCATAACTTCCGGTATTACTGTCTCATGCACAGGTTTCAGAATGCTTGCTCATCAAGATACAAAGAACAGATAGCTGCTACTGTTTTGTGTTTGTTTTTTCAGAACACACTGAATATAACGAATAACAACTATTACTCTGTTGAAGTGGCAAATATTACAGCCCAGGTTCAGTTTTCAAAAACAGTTATTGGCAAAGCACGGTTAAACAACATCACCAACATTGGTCCGCTGGATATGAAACAGGTAAGTAGCTTAGGCTTTCAGAGTTAAATGTGTTAATCTTTATATATAAATCTTCTTCCTTGTGTTTTCATTGCTTTTTTTGTGTGGTTTTTTTTTAGATTGATTATATGGTGCCTACAGTCATACAAGATGAAATGAGCTACATGTAGTAAGTGTACTCAGCTGTAAATATCACATGGATCTTATTAAAAGTTTCAGTGGCGTTAAAAACAACTTTTTTCAAAGTTAGCAGAAATCTGTTTGAAACGATGCTGGGACATTTTCTGTAAATTTAGTAGTAGTGAAAGATAGGTAAACCACGATTGTTTGGTTAGTTTCATGTAGTGGCTTGCTGTACCTGGCTATAATTCCTTTAAATGTAATCTCTGTTCCAGTATTTTAGGCCTTGGCTCTAGTTAGGACTGCCGCTTTAGGGGATGAAAGTGCAGGTGTGTTCCCCTAACAAGTTCTCTAGTAACTTTCCCACAAGTTTCTCTGCATTAGAAGGAAATTTCTATTTAGTGGTATCCAAATTGGAGACTTTTTTTTTACACTTTGTGTATACAATGGTAAGCAGTATTTACAGCCTTCCCTTTGAGGTTTTATTCATAGCTTCTGAAAGTTATTTGTCCAACAGACTGTTAGCTTGTTATATCTTGGTCACAAACCCCAATTTTAGTTCTCTTACACTGAAATACAGACTTAACAGAAAGAGTTAACTCTTGAGACTTCAGGCCTGTGTGCAGTTCTAGCAGATGCCAGCCCCTTTGGGGTGGGAGAAAACCTTATTGCTTTGAAGTGTTGGGATAAAATGAAATAGGTATGAAATGGCAAGAGAGGCACAAACTTCAAATCAACAGAAAATGCTGAATCTCTGTCACTTTTAAATGTAAGTTAGCTTTATGTAAACACTGAATCTTGTGAATCTGCTCACTCTTTGGATGCATGAGGAATAAATAAATTTCATAAATAGACTTCATAGAACTTATGATAATACTATATTTTCTTACGATTTGGATGATCTGTGTTCACTCACTGTTTATGTCTTATTTTTGTTGGTGCAGGGGGCATGAAAATATTTTAGGTGGCTGCCAAGCAATCTTACTGCACTGATCACATGCTTTTTATTCTAGAGCTGATAAATTTGTGAGCAAGAGCACTGATTTAAGAAGCAGGGGTTAAAAGTATGCATTTACATGGTGCTCTTTATGATTGGTATGTAGGCGTGTGTCAGAAAATATAAGTCTGAAAAGCTTATCTTGCAAGAGAACAACAACTTCGACTTTGGAATCTCTGTATGTTGGTTAAAGGTTACTTTGCATAATACAGAAGTGGGTAAGTGCAAAAAAAAAAGGTGACAAAGTGATATTGACAGTATTCAAATGTAGTGGCTCAGGTTAATCTTAATTAGCTTCTGGAAGACAGAGTGAACATTTTCTCAGGAAACTTCTGTTGGCAAGCATTATGTGTAAGCAAACACATGTGAAGACAGAACCTTAAGTGAAAGTAAGGCTATGTATAGAAAAGTAGGTCCAGGCAAGCATACAGTCACTTGCAAATGATTCTGTTGCCATTGCTAGCAGCTCTGGAGTCTCTATATACACAGACAGCAGAATTTCCAGTTGAAGCCGCAAGTCTTGCTTTTAGATAATTACCCTGGAAAAGTTTGATGTAAAACTAACAATTGTTCTTCTTTTTTTGCAGTGACTTCTGTACTTTACCATCTATCAAAGTACATAATATAGTAGTGATGATGCAGTAAGTATGGTAGTCTTCCTATGTGTGGGAAACAACTTCAGAAGCCATATAATTCTCATTGAAATAATACTCAAATACTTAAACCTGGAGTCTTTGCATCACAGATAAAACGAGGTCAACTTGCTTTCTAGTGTAGTAGCTTTATAGTTACAGAAAGTGAACTGTGTCTTTTGGAGGGTTCTGGTGGTGTAAAGACTGGATTAAATAGAATCATTGTTACTGTATCTGCTCTGCAGTCAGGTGGGCTGTAGGCATGTTACTGATGTCTCAAAAACTTTAAAACGACTTTGTGTATCAGCCACTGTTAAAAACTTGCTGAGATCTTTGATCTTGAGGGAGTTACCGGCTTTAGTACTCTGTCAGAGACTGCTTTTTGTGACATTGCATAAATTTCAGCATGGTGGGGTCTTTTGTTGGTGGGGGAGCAAGGGCTGTCTTTAGACTAGATGTAGCATGGCTTGTAGCTTGTTTAATCATTTGCTTTCTTGTCTCAAACAAGAAATATTATTTGTAGTGGTAGATATTACAAGTAAACCTCAGCTTTAACATCTTTAGAAAAAGGAATCAGATGTCTTTTATGGAGAAAATCTATAGTGTTAAATCAGTAATGTTCTTAAATTTATTTGAAACATATTTTGTTCCAAACCTTTTCCTTAATAACCCTAGTAATATAAACCCAGTAATTTTTAGAATAGGAAACTCAAAATCTCTTCTCTTCTGTCTTTTTAAGAGTGACAGTGACAACCTTGTACTTAGGCCACCCTGAACAGATACCCCGGGAGAGATACCAGTATGTGGACTGTGGAGGAAACACGACCTACCAGCTGGGCCAGTCAGAATATTTAAATGTCCTTCAGCCTCCACAGTAAAAGCACCTGTTGGTTGGTGTGGAATGACTGCTGTTGGTGCTTGCAGAGATCCTTTGGATAGAACTGGTACTACATGGAGTGGAGAGTACATGCAATGTACAGCATAGCAAACATGGAGATCTGTTCACTTTAGATGCAAGGAGGGAAAGGTGCAAATTGTAAATAGGTGCACTTGTTAAATGTTGTGTTCTCCCCTTCTGTTTGCTTTCTGTTGCTGTAAGCACTTCTGTTGTGTGGTGGGAGGGAGAGGGGGAATATCAGATTCTTGAACAGAACTGGGACTTTTCCTTGCGGTGTGGTACATCAACTTAGAGTAACTGTGTGTATGTCTGTGTTTAGGTGAAATGTGTCACTAATGATCATTTAAAAAAAATAATACTCATAAATTTTAAGTTTATACTTCAGTTCTTGGTATTTGACTGTTGAAAATGCAGTATTACTACTTAAATAACAAGATTACTTTGAGGTGTCTGGGTGTGAAACTTCTATTAGTAACCCAGTGGCAATAGTTCTTTATTTTGGGATTCTACACTTTATTTGCTGTCCATGATTAGAGGTGACATGCAGTCTATGAAAGCCAGGAAAGCTCTCTTGGATGACACAGTAGCTGAATGAGTGGTTTCTAGAATCTGGCATCTTTTCGTTCATATTCCCTCTTGCTACCTCTGGGATGTTATAAGGAGAATATATATTGTTAGATTTAGAACTGGGTTTTAAACAAAAAACAACCCCCACTACAATTACTGACAAAGGAAAAATACAAGAGTATAGAAAATTAACAAGACTTTTCCAGTCTGTTTTTTAGTAAACATTTTAGAACAGGTATTAAAATCAAGATTGTGCAGTTGGAACTAGCTGGGAAACTTTGAGCATGGGTTTGGAGAGCTTAGTGTAAATTTTTGTGATTTTTTACTGTTTTAATATATTATGTATCTAAGCAACTTTTAAGTGTTAATATGTTGGGTTGTGTTTATTTCTTGCACAGGCTCAGTAAGCAAATGCAGTAGTTTTCTGTACTTCCAGAGCACTCAAAGGTCACATCAAAGTTATGTAAGGGAAGATGAAGCAATTCTTTCTGTTGGAGTAAATGCTGATGTAATTGTGAGATTACTGACTGATAGCATGAAATAGTCTCTGTAGCACAGTTTGCACATGAGAATTTCTGGGGTAATTGTCAATCATGATGATTATAAACTTTGGGTCCAAAGTTGTTTGACTCCTCAAAGCTGCCTGTTCTAAGGGTTAACTTTTTAATTAGCTAGATCAGGATTGCTTTGTTTCTGGATTAGATAAGATGCAGCTGTAAGAACGTACTATTGAGACTGTTGCATTGTAATGAATAATGTGGTTTTAAAAATAGATATTACTGGTTTTATGTTGCCTATCTCCTGGAAATAAGCTACACAAAATGAATTGGCAATAAACACTATGGAAAAAGGCTTCTGAGTAACTTGCCACTAACAATCTCTGGTGCTCCAATACTTCAGTGAAGATACATGTGTACATTACTGTTTTCTTTACTGGCCTTTCTTAGATGGACCTGATGGGGTGGGTGGGGAAAAGAATGTGGGTGATGGAAGACTGATTTAAAAGACATTAATTAACCATAATAAACACCCCCACCCTTCTCTCTTAGAATTACTACGAGCACTTAATCTGACAGTCTATGAAAACAATTGGAACCTCAACTGTCAGTTTCACATAGTTGTTGTTAAGATGAAGACTTCATCTTTTTCCTTTAGAGAACTTCTATAACTGGAGTAGTCAATTCAGATGACTTATTGTAGTTACATTCTGAAGATTGTTCTTGATTTTGGGCCCTTAAAAGTAAACATTCCATATTACAGCTCACAGTCATGAGGGAAACTAGTTCACAACTGACTCACCTTTCTAGAGTTTAGATGAGGTTCAGCCCTGTGGCTGCTGAAATGCATGTCTGATAGCCTGAAAAGATATAGGTGGTAGCTAAAGACCAGGAGATCGGGGAGCTGGCGAGAAGCAGAGATGTAAACTCATGTTAGCTGTTGTGGAAAGATATGCTGATAATGGAGAGTAGGGAGAGAATTCTGGTTTAAATCATATCAGAACTGAAGTCTGCCAGCAAGTGACATGGGCTCTTTTCTTCTAGGCTTAAATATTTACACACCAAGGTCTTGTTTTTGTTTGGGGGTTGTTGTCTGTGTTTGTTTTTTTGAAATAGAAGAAAACGGCTGTAGGCAGATAGCTATATTGATTTAAAACATTTTTCTTCCAAGGCTGAAAGGTGATCTAAAATAACTGGAATGGCACAATGATTGAATTATTTGGTCACAGTAGTGAATGCTGCTTTTGAACAAGCATGGCAGGGGGGAAGTTACACTTTATGTAATCTTGAGGCTCGAACTGACTTTTGAAATTTTGGTGGACGTGCTGAGCAGAATCAATACTTAAATCAGTAGTTTTTAACCTTGTATGAAGTGCTTGGAATTTGCTGATTTAAATGAAAGAATTGAGTGGAATTATTCTTTCCGTTTGTGTCAGAAGGGGAAAGATAAAACTCAGTTTTTGTTATCTAGGATATCTATAACTTCATCAATTTGTGATAGACTTACTGAATGATGAAGAGTTCTCATCTTAAGAAACAAACTGTAGGTTAAAGATCCTACTGAATTTTCAAATTAAGTCAGTAACAAGAGAATAAAAGGCTTAAGGTTCCAAGTGCTAGTATGCCCTTGCACAACTGTCAGCATTTTACTAACCAAATATGCCAAGTATTTAAATTTATCTACTAATTTTAATATAACATCTCATCAGATAAGCAGATAAACATCTGTGTGAATATTTAACTTAGACTTGCTTTATGTGACCGCACTTGGAAACATGCTGAGGGAACAAGGGAACTCAGTATTAATTTGTATAACTTTGTAAACAAGGTATCAGTATAGATACTAGTGAGAGACCTTTCATTTTTCACATTCATTTTATCTTGATTTTAAAATAAAAAAGGCAAGCCTTTCAGTTCAGTTGTAAGTCACGAAGTACAATTCTCTCCAGAAAGTCAGCTTGGAAAATTACAATTTTTATCCTGGTTTATCTTCTGTGTATTTTCTGAAGTGATTCATATTTCACTTGTAACTTCCCCTAGTCCTCATATACTATCAAATACCTTTATACTGGTATTGCAGTGTGTTTCTTTCTAGTAGAATTCTTTTCACTTGAATGCTTTCTAGCAATTCCTTTACCAAAACCTGTTGCACTTTAAAATGGAAGCTCTGTTATTTCTTAAAACACTAAGAAATATAGTCCAGATGTTGCACTGTAATGGTGCTATTGAAAATCAGCTTAATGTATTCTGTTTAGAATAACTTTAAAATTTCAAAATTTTAACTTAAGTAAGTATGGAACACCTAAATGCATAACAATGTTAACTATTTGGCCATTGGAGAGCAGTTATTGTACATTTCAAATACACTGCTGTAAAAAGAAAAGACTGTATGAATAACCATCCAAGATCCAAGCCATCAAAGATCTAACCATCAAATATCTGTTTGGAGAGACTTAAAGGGAAGCACTCTTACTAAAAGATGAAGTACTGACATTCTTGAATTCCTGGTGTGGGAAAAAGCCTGTAAAAGCTTATTCATAATTTCTTTACTTATCTCAATGTTTAGAGGATGGTTGCTTAATTCTTAATCTTTTGTGAAGACAAACCATAAGTATCTTTTTCCTCTGTGGTATAACTTTGAAGTTCTTAATGCACTTCTGATGTGTGCATGACCTTGATATTAATGTCGTAGTTATATTTTGCAGCCTGATGTTGGCAGATTTGAGTACAAGCTTTGGCTGACTTTGCTTCAAATTGTCCTTGAAGTTCTGCAAGTGAATAAATTTTTTCATAGTAGTACATTGCAAATACACCCGGGCTTTTCAGCATGTGGTATATAAAGGGAACCATTTAAACACCAAACCTCTAAATGCTTGGATTGAACCATCCAAGATGAGGGTCTTTAACCTGACTGAAGTGTTGTGCCCTCATGATGGAAAGGATGGTGCTTGGGGTAGTATGAGAGAAATTTCTATATTCAGAAAATATTGAAAGAGAAATAGTGTTATTTCTTATTCAGCATTTAAGGTTTCCTTCTTTTTTTTTTCCTCCTTTTTTTGAGGAGTGGTAGTTGTGGTTTTGTTTTTCTTCCCACCCCCAAAATCTATAGTGAGACATCTGCCTGTTCCCAGACAGCACCTTCTGAAATAGGTGACTTGTGTCAGAGTTGGGCAGCTGCAAGAAGCTTCACGTCAGCTGAAGTGGACTTACAGAGTTAAGGGATGAGAGGAGCTAGCAATGGTACCTCTTAAGAAATAAATTTGTTACTTGCTGGTCTAACAAAATGCCACAACCCTTGTAATGCTTCCAGGCTTTCCACTGCTGAAAGGGAAGGATAAATAATGCAAGTGCGACCAATATACTTAAGCAATGGACTACTTGCAACCAGCAAAATATTTGTTAGTGATGGCCCTGGTCATGCCAAAAAGTCAAATTTTTTTTATTTGGCCTGGGGAAGGAGGAATAAATCCCAGACAAAAGATGTTGAGAACAATTATTTGGCTGTGGCGAACACCCAGTGTTTGTTCCACTTTAGAAGTCACCTTCCTATTTTATGTTTAGCTTGAGGATTCTGATCATTACCAGAGGGGTATTTTGGGGTAGTTCTGCTGCCTACAGCTTTTGCTATGTGAATCTGCTTTTCCACAGGTAGGCAGGCCTGTTGGACAGGAGCAACAGTCTGCATGGGATCTGCACACTTAGTGTGGAGAGCTCTGCAGTTTAGTGGGAGACTGTTCAGTGGCAGTAAGGTCCTGGTTCTCATACTCTCCTCTTCCACCAACCATCACGAGAGTCCTACAACTTGGATGCATATGTTTCCTGGGTACTGAAACTGCTTTTGCTTCGCATGGGCAGGGATGTTTAGTACCACACATGTAAGTGTATTATGGTGCCTGAGTATTTTGGATCTGACTGACTGTGACTTAGTTCTTTCGTTTGTTTTAAGGAAGCAAATTTAACTACTTTTAACATCCATTGTACAGAGTGTGCATATAATAGCTGGAGATATGTATAGAAATACTAATGAGTGATAACTATTTTTGTAACTTAAGGTGTTCTTGTAACTGTGTAGCAAACAATCTATCCAGTAAAGCATGATAAACATTCTAAAAGTCAAAGAGTATTTTGGAATGACTTGTAGGACACGGGAGCTGTGTTAATGTAAGCTAACTGGGGTGCAAGGGATCTTGTTATTCAGAGGTTCAAAATCTGGACTTAACTTCATTATGAATATATGTTTCTAGACAGGATTGTTTGACTCAAAGAATGATATTAGATTTTCTATTTAAAAAGCTTGGATCACGTATATTTTTTTTTTAACTGGCTTAATATTTTTCTCCCCTTCTTCCATGTCTCCCACAGTTTTTCCCTCTATCTCACCGTATTTTCCCACTAGCTTTCATGTATTTTCAAGGATATGAGTTCAATTTTTGTACCTATTGGCATTCCATTATGTGAAGACTTTGCAATCTACTTTTTTTTATACTATGTTTTATTGTGTTAAGTCTATAATAAACTTGAGTATCTGAAAGCTAAACAGCATATGTGAATGAATTAGTGTTGTCTGACCGAACTACTGAAGCAACTGAGTTCAAACCCAGGCTGTTGTGCTGGGTTGTCCCCTGCTACGAGGTGAGCTCATGTGCCATTGCTCATACACTTCCCTCCCAGTAGGATGGTAGAGAGGGCTGGGGCAAAAGCAAGAAAACTGGGGTCAGAATGAAGGCACTTGAATATGAGAAGCAAAGCTGTGTGCACAAGCAAAACAAAATAAGGAATTTATTTCCTAGCAGCAGGCAGGTGTTAACAACAGGAAGACAAACCCCATAACCCTGATTGGCCTTCCTTTCTCTTTTCCCTGAGCTTTAATTGCTGGGCATGATCCCATATGGAATAGCTCTTTTGTCATCTGGGAGCATCTGTTCTGGCTGTGTCCTCTCCTAGCTTCTTAACCACTGGCAGCCTAGGCCCTGCAGGTTTGGGCAGAGAGAAAAGGGGAGGAGGCAATGAAAAAGGAAACCTGGTGCTGTGTGAACACTACTCAGCATTAGCCAAAACAGTGTTCTATTATCAGCAATGTTTTATCCACAAGCACAGAGCTGTATGAGTGGGATGCTATGACGAAAATTAACTCCATCCCAGACAGACCCAGTTATACCTATCTGCAAAGTTACTTTAAGGAACCATTATTGCTGAAAAACCTTAGTCTTTAAAAACTGGACGACAAAGAGTTTGGCTTTGGAACGTTCAGACCATTCATAATATTCAAATGTTACAAGTAGCCTTCCATAGATGTTTTGGAACAACATAGTGGGATATATTTAATGTTTGTCCTGGAGAAACCTGTAGTATGTTCATAAGTGCTACCCCAGTTTTCTGGTTTGGATAACGAATGGGGGTCTTTGTGTGTAGAGGGTTTTGTTCCAGCTTGCAAATCTCTTTAGAAAGGCTGATTTTTTAAACTAGATTTAGATGGGAAAACAACTACAGTCATGCTTGCTGTTTTCTTTTTCATAGTTGTTTTTCCATCTCAGTTGTCATAACCGTTGTTAAAACTGTCCAAGCCCTGTATGGAACACCGTAAATGGGAGAACAACAACCTTTAAGCACCTTTTCCAAACCTTTTCCTTTGTTTAGATAAGAGCTTGAAGAGACAGGAAGATCTGCTTCTGTCTTGTTGTACTGATCTGGAGAGGGATAGACATATATTGCAAAGAGTTTTATTTGATCCAAAAACTTCAAACTACATGATTTGGATTCCTTTCTTGTATTGTTTTTTTTTCCCATTCAAAGCAGGTAGAGGACTACAAAGGTAAAATTCTACAAGGTAAATTTCAAACACCACCTTGCCTGTCTGGAGAGTATAAAGAACATTGAAAGTGAATAAATGCACTGACAGATGAGAATAGATAATCAAATATGAATTTGGACAAATTTGAAGACCCAGAAAATGTTATTATGGAACACCCAAAGCAGACGATTTTGAGATCTAACTACTGAAAGGTCTGACATCTTAAAATAGACTAGTTTCAAAGACCTAATTGACAGAAATTTCTGAAAGATTTTGAAGTTTCCCTGTCTGTACATTGCTTTCCTTTTACTTCTCAAAATTTCGTTCAGATTTCAGTATAACTGTGTAACTGAGTGTATACTTGGGATGTGGTTTTGGGAGATGTTCACCTGAGAGTATTCTGGGACACTGATTATGAATGACACTAATTGCCTTCCAGGGTGAAGATGATGTCTACCTGGCAACTTCAGGAATACCAAATCACACATTTAATTTTGCTAGAACTCTCTTGATGTCAGATGAGATAAAGATGCTGCTACATTTCTGTTGCGATTTTTTTTTTCTTTTTGTTTTTTTTCAGGAATCCTTGCTTCTTAAGCCTCAGAGCTGAGGTGTGTTTCCTGTGGATGGGTAGCAGGTGCCACACAGTTTAATGAGCTGTCATGGGCACTGTGGAGCTGACCTTGCTCCATAATGGAGCTGCTTTTTCATGAGCGAGTGAATCAGCTAATGCAGGAAAAGTAGGACTTGATTAAGGAGCTTTGCAATCACTGTAATGTAACATTTCACTGACTGCAGTTATGGATACCTGGAAGGTAATGATGTGTGTCATACTTGAGAGGTTTTTAGGAAGTAATGCTTCTAGCAGCCCTAACAATAGAGTTGAGGTTGAGAAACGAATGTAATTTGCCTCAGTCTGTCTTTTCTCATGACAATTATGCCACAAGACTCTTGTTCTGGTACTAGTCAGAGGAGTGATATAAGGATTATACAGATGGTAATATCTAAAAAACCAGGTAAAGACCTACTACATTTTTCATGAGTTTTGGAGGCTTGTATCTTGCTAATATATATTATTTCTTAATTATGAAGTCTAACTCAGATGATTTATGTTTGTGGAATGTTAGTTGCTGTCTTCATTGAGATTCATACCCACAATAAACTTGTGACCAAATTTTGCATTCAGTGTGTTTAAACATGTTGAAACAATCAATGCAACTATTTTGCTTTCCACACCAGCACTAAATTTGTGAGCTTGTCATCAAATATGCAACAAAATGTTAAAATAAGACTTAAAAGCCCAAAATACTGCTGCAGAATATAGATTCTAAAACTCTTACCTTCTACAACCACTTTTGCTTGCTGCCAACCCAGAGATGGGGCAGAGTTTCTGTTTCCATGTCCCTTTTAACATTCTATGTGGCCTAGAATGAGTGACTGTCCCCTGAACAATTTATGATCAGGAGAGGATCCTGGCTCCTTTAGCATCTCTAACATCCTCTGTGGCATTCCGGGATCCAGCTCTTCAGTACTGGCAAGTATTTTCAGGGGTCGGGGCTGCAGTGTTGTTGCCTTGTAGCCTTCCAGAGGGCCAGCAGTGTTCTTGGAGATTAAAGCCACTCTTTGAGTCCTGAAAGCAAATTAGGCTTCTGTGTAAATATACCCGGTTTCTTGCTCCTGCAGATGGTTACCAAGCTTGCCTTTGGTTTGCTCTCACTAAAAATGCAAAATAGCAGGACAGAAGAAAGCTAAGACGAAGAAAAAAATAAAATGTGCTAATCTTATGTTGCATGCTGTCAACTACACTGTTTGATATGCTAATACTTGAAAAATCCTATTTAAATTGAAAGCTGGGCTTCTCAAACGTGGGAGGGATTCAATTTCCTTCTCAAAAGAACAGTAGAAAAGCTGAATACAACTCAAGGTTACTTAGTAACCTTGACGAGACCAGCTGAACCCAGGGGAAGGTGTGTGCAGGGTCCTTGATTTAAAAAACAGAAAGAAGCCCCCTGGCTTCTAAGACACTCCCTTAAAAACCCTAACAAACAAACAACCCCCCACCACTATTATTAACAATTTATTTGTATATGTAACTATATATAACTATATATATAGTTATGTAACTATATATATATATAACTCTCTCTCTATATATATATAGATCATAGTGCAGTCTGAGGCATCCCTGTTTTTGTTGTGGGGGGATGGGTTGTGGCTTTTTTTAGTATTGATAACTAATGTGCCGAGGTGATCGAGTGCTGCTGCCTTCTCTCCATCGGTGATGCCAGTAGCCTGCAGCATGTGCCAGTGGCAGCAGCCTCCTTAGTGCGGTGGGTGTATTTCAGGTGATGCTTGAGGAGTTGAAAAGTGCTGTCTGAGGAAGGAAAGAGGGTTAAAAGTGTGTTTCTGCTTCCCAGCTCTTCACTGCCCACCCCACCCCACCTCAGCATTTAAGTGCAGACAGAAGCAAAAATAACCTCCCAGAAAAGAGCAGGGCTGTCCTGGTTGAACTGTTCAGATGAAATGGACTTTCAATCTAATAAATCCAGGATATGACTTTCATTCTGAATGTGTGAAATACTCCCACTGAGAGGTCTGTTTCAGATTTTAAAATATAAGAAGTCTGAATATGTGTTAAGTGAGTGGTGGAGAGAATAGAGTTGATGCTGAGACTTTTAATTTAGTGAAAGATCTTGAGCAACTCCTGCTTGTATCTGTGTAGCTGGATTTCCACAGACTTTCAAAAATGGCAGAGTGGCCTTGCAAGGGCATCAGCTGTTTCTCCCAGTACCCTTCAGTGAAGAAATGCAGGGTGTGAGTCCATAGGTCTGGAATGGCTGTGAGGAGCCCAACATGCTAAGAATGAAGTGGTGAGTTAAAGACCCCAGGCAGAAGGAAAGTTTTTGTAGAAGCTTTTCTACTACCAAGAAAAAAATGTTTAGTTATACAGTTATGAATTTCAAGATCACTCTAAAAAAAACTGATAATATTTTAATTCCCTGTAAATCAACATTCTTTATATTCTACTGAAACCATGACCCTTGTCTGCTTCTGAACTCAGTCGGTTTGAACTTCTCCTAAATCTAGACCTCTGCAAGGTCACTATAAATCTATGGGAGAGGATGGTACTGGCACAGCAATTAGTACCATTAATACCATTAATGGCGTAGCAATTAATACCATTATGCTAACATGGATATAGGTAGAATTGTATAAATGCATGTTAGACATAGAGGTACTCTGTGAGATACTCTGTTCAGCCTCTGGACTTGGATAACACCGTTAAGAGATGATCTTGGTTAAGAACTATAGCTGTGGATTCTGTCCCAGGGGGACGTATGCTATTACTGAGACAACTCCATGACATTACCACTCTGCATGTTTCCCTTAACATGTCAGAGAGATGGCTTTAAATACATATTGTGTTAGAGAGTACTAACACGTAAATAATCTCTTTTTCATGGTGCAAATGTGCTGTCTTGGTATAAATGTCTGATTGTTCACGAGATGTCTTCATCAGCTATTTGAAGTACATAAAATTAATATTTAGCATCAAAATGTACTCTTTGCTGCTGCTTAGGGAAGGAAATACAATTGTATCTGCTCCGACTTTCAGATTTTTACCACATGACCATCCTTAGATAGCGAGTTGTTAACAGTACATTGAGAAACCTATCCCAGATTCGTTCTCTAACATGTGCCTGGGAAAATCTTATTTCTCAGACATGCATCCCTGCCTCATTTTTAGCACACTCACACACTCACATAGTAGACTTCAATTTTGTATCTAGCAATTTATTTAAAGTCAGTCATATAGTATTGCTTCATGGCTTGGACCCAGCCTTCAAAACTAAGAAATTCCTGAATTCATTCCCAGGCTCTTGAATTGTGACCTTTAAAAAGCAAACTGCCTTATTGTGAAAATGTGGATATTCTTACTCATGCATTACAGAGAGACTGATCAGGATGTAATATTTTCAAGGTCTGTATGTTAGTCACCATTATTAATGCAAATCAGATTATGAAAAGCAATTTTCCTATTGTGTGAACAAGACCATATTTGAGAGTTACATGTACCAGTGTATCTGGAGTGCCATCTATTTTCTATAGACACTTAATTTTGTAAAAAACGGATATCTGATCCAAAAAATAGCCTGTGGTGATGAGCTATCTCTTCATAGTTGAGGGAGGGAAAATTCACTAGGAGGGTGTAAAAGTTTAGTGTAACAACAAATGCAGTGATCAAGTTTGTTAGTGTGTCACATGTCCCTCCATAGTTTTTACATCTCTAGGTCACTGCAGAATATCTCTGCTGTTGCAAAATATATTTGCAGTGACCATGCAACAGACAAACTAGTCTGGGATTTTAGGCTGATGAGGATAGCATTTTGTTTAATTTTATTTCTTTTCTTAGTCTCGTGAGCTGTTTGAATAATAAATATTATCAGTATTACCTTTCAGGGTAATCAGTAAAGCCTTGATCTGACAATATAATGCACTTAAAATTAGTTTCACTAAATACATTCCTGGCATTCCTGTTTTATTTTGGGAAAGTCTTCTGGACAGTCTTTCCATGCTGCTGATGATGTGGTACTGAAATGTAAGTGGGTGGAGTCTCATGCATTACAACTTCTAGATAATTGTTCAACATCAACAGTCCATGTTCATATGATTAACTATATCCAGCGGTCCAGACTCCGATTCTTCGCCATTATATCTTCAGGAAAGCTTGGATCTAGGTTGGCAGCTTCTGTTGTGGGACTCCAGCAGATGTGCTCACGCTGCCAGACACTGTGGCCGTGACCTCTGGTGAATTGCTGTAGCGCAGTGCTGTGGGGGTTTTTGGTTGGGTTCATTCCCCAAGCCTGACCGTTTGAACTAAATACTGAAGAGATTTAGAAACGAATTTACCCAGGTTCCTGGGGTTTGAGTTCCTGTGGGAGAGCACCCTGCAAACAGCTTCGCTGCTTTGCAGCAGAAGTGGTCACTCCATTCCAGCAGCTGATGGATAGCAGTGGATGCGCAAAGCACAGAAGTCTGCAAGGAACTGTCAGGAGACATAAGCTGGGGCTGCATGGAATCTGACCCAAATCTCATCTCAAGTGTCAAGAAGAGCAATTACTCTATTACAGAGGCATATGAGATGATGGGTGATTCAGCCTGTGCCTGTGCCACATGTAGGCTTTCCCATGGGGGCTTCTGATTTCATTTGCAGCTTTCCCCTCATGTTTGTCAATTCTATGCTGAAAACTCATGGTAATATAAATTTTATCATTAGCATAAGACTGCTCACAACAGGATGGTTTCAGGTCTGTAGTCTGAAGGTTAAACAATACTTCGTGTTTTCCTCTGTGATTATTCTCTAACTCAAGTAAACAAATTCTCTGCTCTGAAAAATATGCATTCATGTTCCACAAATGCTAAATAGTGATGTCATCAGGGTAATTGAGAGCTGATTTTACAATTGATGATGGTATAAAAGTCACAGAAGATCTTTATTTCTGCTCATCACCACTAGTCATGTAGTGCTGCAAATTTAGCTTGAGATGAGTGAGCATTTTCACCGAATAACATCAAGTGTCCCTGTGAAAAAAAGCATTAAAAAAGGCAAATATTGAATCCTTGTGTAACTAGCAAAGCATAGTCATAATCAGGAAAGATCTGGACATATAAGTTTGTGCAAAGTTATGGAAATATTTTTTATAAACAAAATCCTCTTAAATGGCAAACTCACTTCTTTGGGATTGATGTGATACAATGTGCAATAAGTGTGTTGGTGAACCCTACTGGAAAACAAAATGTTAACAAATAAATTATGTATAATAAATATACCATACAATATGTAATATATAATATATAAATAATTTTCATATACTGTATATAATATGTACTTTAGGTAATACATGTAACATATACACACTCACAAAAAACCTCTATGTATGTGTATATATATGTGTATGTGTGTGTGTGTGTGTGTATGTGTGTATCTCAAAAGAAATTACCAGGCAAGAAGAGCAAATGTGTTGCTTCTGCTAGGACTTCACACTGAAATGCTGAATCTATATTTGATATATTGATAAAGTGGATGAGTTTTTAAATATCTCTTGGACAGCTAATGAGATTTGCATTGGTGTTGTACCTTCCAAAATGAAACCATTCATTTCAAAGATGAATGAACACTCATCTCAACAGACTTCTGCCTTCTATGCCTTGCTCTTGGACAGGAATATTACTTTTTATTTAATAGATTTAGATTCTGTACTTCTCCATTTGGCAGATAATGACAGGAAGCAGCAGAACCTGGAGAAATTAAATTGTTCAGAGAATCACTGACAATGAGCTAACTAAAAAAAAATCCTCAAAAGCAAAATGTGCTCCTGCATAACAAAACTATCTGTATGTAGGTATCAGAGGGAGGAATGCTAAAGTAGATACAAAAATCAGCTTTACGGCATTGATTAGCTGTTGTTTTCTCAGACTGAAAAGAATATTTCCTTTTTTTCTCTTTTTTTTAATAGAAAGAAATATCATGTAGTAGGTTTTTTTGTCGTTGCCTGTTACAAATACACTGTTTTCCTTTGTCAACTTATTCATTAGATTAAAAATATAAAACAAATAATTTTACATAATTTTGAAAAATTAAATGAAAATGAAATATTAAATGTGCCATGTGTAAGAAGAGCAGTCATTCAAATGCAGCAAGAAGTAAAGTGTAATTAAGATAATGCTAGTAGAATTCCAAGTAGTTGGATAGAAAGATACACTGCTCTTTCTTGGTGGGGTTAAAGTATGATTTATCCCTTGCACACCTAATTCTATTGAAAAACAATATAAAACAATCAGGAAGGAAGAGCTGTTTTATTTATGTAGTACAGCACTCAAAGTCCAAAGCAATTTTCCAGAGACACACTTGGCTTTTGTAATTTTAATATCTTGATCTTTCTTTTTATAGACTGTATGATCTGTAGATATTTGCAAATTACTACTCAAAGACCTAAGTCTTAGCATTAAACTATCAGTGCTGACTGAAATTTGGTGTCCATGGAAAAAACTGTATTTTGTTCTGAATCAGAAGAAAAATCAGGAGTTATCTAGGAAGCATTACACTGATTATAATATACTATGGAAACTCAAACTATAAGGATGTTATCAGGTAATGTATTTCACTCTGCTGTAGGTGCAGGGTCTCACAGGCAGCTTCAGTCTCTCTTGTGGTTTGTGAAAGGGGGATCTGGGTTACAAAGAAACACTGGAGATTCTATGGAACCTCACAGGTATAGCTAAACCTAGAATTTTAGAGACCTAAAATTGGTTAAATCAGAAATAGAGGCATTTGAAATTGGTAAAGACTTCGATTTGAGACCAATGATTGGTGATTGGTTTGTCTACAAGAAAAAAATCAAAAACTATGAACTAGGCATTAGTAGCACCAGTACCACTGCTGTTCTGACAGCCTTCACCCATCAGGTTTGTTTCTCTTTGGTGCACAAAAGTGCACTGTAATTTTGACCTCCAGCACATGTGTATTTATGTATACACATACATAAATGCACATTTTAGTTACTAAGCTCTGAAGGCCCATCATAGAAGACACAAACATTGGTGGGTCATTGAGTCTAAGGATTATTCTGGGTTTTTTGCTGATGAATAGGCTATTAGGCTTTAATATCATATTGTTTAAACTACATTTTTGTGGAAGAATTATTATATAATGACTATTTCTGCCATCTTTGCAGTATACTGATGGTCTTGACAGATTTTCAGGAGCCATTTGTTAGCAGTCCCGGGAGGGGTGTCATGATGATAAATAATGACTGTATCATCCAGTGTTGTCTCTAGAGAGTTGTTCCCTCCAGAACAGGGTGACTGGGGAAAAATGGCTAATGGCTCAAACTGAAATGACATACAGACTGAAGGTTTCATCTGACAGTATTTCAGGCTAAAGGCAGATTCTGTTTATTGGTATACATCACCCCTCCTCAGTGTGTTGTTATCCAAATGATTTCCTGACATAGTTTATTCAACAGCATTTCCTGCTTTCCTCTGACCTAATTTCTTCCTTCAGATGGTGCAGCATCCATTCCTAACGTGTGTGATGGAAGTGTCTGGCTTTTAGGCTGCATCTGAAAGCATATTAAGCAAAAACAGTGCCTGGAAGCCATAAGCCTGGGCATGTCAGGTGGATGATGCTGGAAATACAGTTTCTAGTTTAACTGTCATTTGATATGTATTGAAAGAGAATAGTAAAGTTAATGTTTATACAAGTAACCCATGTGTTTTCCTGGGATATCCAGGACAAAACTTTCCATGTCTCCATGTATAAAATGAGTCTTACAGCCTTGTGGTGCTTACACTCTCCTATCTAGGTACATTTTTTGTGCCTAGCTCACAAAGGTGAATCAGCTGATATTAGATCTCCAATGGCTGCCTAGGCAGGCAGCTGGACTGGGGCTGTGAAGGAGGAAGGATCAAACATTAAAACCTTCATATATTCTGTGAATGAAATACTTGATATCCACAAAACACATTCACAGACTAGAAGGAAGGGAATTGGAACACAAAAGAGATGTTCCTCCTTATGGGTTTCTAACCTCCCATTTTCCCTCTGTGCTGGGGTGTTTTCCAACAAAGCCATCTCAAGATTAATTTTCTTACATTAAATTTTGCAATTTCCAGAAAAAATAATTGCACCTTTTTGCTGGCAGGAGATTACTTAACATATTGTTGACCATATTGTCTGTTCCTATTTATTCTCGTGAATACATTCGCCTGTGCACATGACTTATACATTAGATTGTAGTGGAATCTGCAGCAAGAAACATGAACAGTATGAGGCCAATAATATTCATTTTAAAAATTATTAGCAAGACTTATTTCTACAGTTCTGGCAAACCTACATCATTCAGTCAGAAACATCCTTTTGTGTCACGTTCTGCAAATACCAAGGTAAACAGTCAATGCAGAATTAATTGTTCATTGCTCTGCTAGCAACTAGCTATGGACTAGGTGTAAGCCCCAATATAGTCAGCAGAAGACTCACTGAACTGAGTTCAGTGGAGCAATTTGGAGTACAATTTACCTGAATCAAGGAAATTACTTTTCATTAAAATTTTATTCATGTGCTTGCTTACATATTTAAAGATAACTTTTATTAGGTATCCAATTTTTTAAATCTTTTATTAAGAGTTTTGTGAAGTTTATGCAATTCTGCTGAGATCTTTGTTCAAACATGTTAAAATATTACTGAAACTTCTAATATAATTTAAATAAGACAAGAAGATGCTTTTTTCTTTTAAAGCCAAAAAGAATGTTGTAGATTAGATAACGTGCTGATTTAAATTTTTGGTTTGGGCAATCATCACTCTCAAAGATTTTAATGAGACCTGGAAATGCTGGCACCTCTAGAGCTGTGGTAACATTTGCTTCCTGCTCAGAAGCAGCACAGAGCTGGATGTGGGGAGGAGTTAAACAGGAGAGGCTGCTGGATCCAAATAATATCCAGAGGTTTTAATGTAATGTGAAGTACTGTCCGGACACCCTGACCCATTCCATTTGCTCATGCACTGGATGTGACAGTCCTGTTGGACAGCTGGAAAATAGCCCATAGCTTTGTGGTTGTTTGATGTACCTTCAAGCTGCTCATCTGGTGAACTTGTCAGTCACATTCCCCACCGAAATGCAGGGACAGCAGGACAGGGTGGCAGTGCCGGGGTTTCAGAGTGTCCTTTCAGTTTTGGGTGCAGACACAGTACCCGTGAGGAGAGTGCTCTGATACATCTTACACACTTCATGCCTTCTGCCTGAGTCCCTGCAGCTTTCCATACTCTTCTGCCTTTTCCCAGCAGGTGCCCTGCGTGTGGCTGCAGGTGCTCCATGGACATGGGGTGGCAGGAGAGATGTGCTCTCTGGCACATCTTGTGTGCGTCCTGCAGCAAAGTCCCTCGAGCCTTTCCTCGGGAGACCTCCATACCCAGTGTGACAAACCCTGCTTGTCAGACCCCATCAGTGTAGGGATTTCATGTCCACAGACAGAAGTTAGTGCTTTATTTTATCTTAATTCCATGCCTTCATTCAAGGTAATTACTTGTGCACATGTTTGCTCCCTCATATATGCACACTCACGTTCTTGCACTCTTGGGTCATTGTACATTCAGCTGGAAAAAACACAGGTAAGGGTAATACACTGTTAATATTCAACCAAACTCTATTAAGATTTCCACCAAGCTAATGTTCAGAAAACTGAACAGATTAAAAAAAAAAAAAGGGCAGCCATCATAAATGGGGTTATTTCTTAAAGTCTCAGGTGAATTTGGTTTTTATAATGTGGATATGATGGATAAAATACTGTAAAGAAGATAGTCTTAGCTATGTATCTACATTTTCAGAAATGACAAATGAAAGAGCTGCGGGGCTCATACTACAGATATGGTTCCCATGCTGTTTTATATTGTTAAGCAACGTGTGCTTGGGTGAGTTAGTGTCCCATCATAAATTCAAGCCTTCAAGCAAATTCTGACAAAACCTAAACAGAATTTAACTACATTAGGAGGAAGAAACAAAAGTATTTCTTAGGCTAAGTGTTTGCAGAGAAATGTAAATTCCATTTCTCCTTGGTCTAGCTTGATGCAATGTACTTGCTGTAGCCAGCTTGAACCAAATCCTAGAATTGTCAAGGGGCTTTTTATCCCAGGTCTCTTGCTGCAAAAGTTACTTTTCTTGCAGTTATGCTTTCAACTCCATGATTGAACTGCGAATTAAGATTGCAAAAGGCTGTCTACAGTCTCTGGCTCCTGACTGTGTAGCTCCTGCCTGCACAAAGTCTCCTCTAAACTGTGGAAGAGCAGGTTGAATCTATCCAACACTTGGACAAAAACAAACAAAAAAAATTGCTATTTTTAATTTTGTGTGAACAAACACTTCAAAGCACTTTATTACAGCTGACAAAAATGAAAGGAGATTTTCTCATGTAGACAAGTTTACACGTCATGTGAGTGACCACATTGACAGAACTTAAGATTTCCACTTTCTTAGCCTTATCTTCAGTCTCCCAGGCTACAGATTTCTTCAGACTACCAAGTCTCAGCCATGGAGCTGAGCTCAATCACCAAGCATTTGTCAATGCCCTCTGGAGAGAGATGAGTTTGTTCTGTCTCCAGCTTCCCAGGCACTGGGGTGGTTTCTGTTGGAGTCGCACCACTGGTCCTGTTCCCAGCTGCTGCTTGGGTCATGGGCTCTGCACAGAGCATGGTTTCCCTATAAAAGCTCTAGCAGAGAGATGAGTCCATCCCTGGCGTATCTTTAGGGCACCACAACCTCGCTTGCATGTTAACAACAGGGGAGGGCTGTGCCCAGCTCCACAGTTCCTCCTGATGGGAAACTGCCTAGACAAGCACTTTATCCTTTCACAGAAAGACATTTACCATATAGTTCCTCTGCACCCTAATGACTGTACTTCCTTCATATTCCCTGCTGCTGTGCCCCAGAATACTCTGTGCTCTAATGGCTAAAACAGATCGTTGCAATGCTGGTCTTAGCGTGTTTGTACTTCAGATTAAAGGATGGGGTTTTGACAAGACATCTGCTGAGCAAACCACTTTTTCCTTAATCAGCATGCTCTGCCCCTATCTGCTTAATCTCTTCTAACTCTCATGACAAAAATAATGGAGCCCACAATCTCAGAAGCATAGGCTCTTAGGGGATTATTTATGGCACTGACTAATTTGGGATTTATTTCTTAGGGGGATGCTGCATCTGGAAATCTAGATACCCATATTTTGCCTTCCTTTAAAACTTTCATTACACTGTCAGGAACTTTCTGTTTTCCATTTTTTTAAACAGTAATTACTCTGTCAGATAAATCAGTAAATCCTGTAGATTAGATATTTTGCAATTGGACCTTTTTTTTTTTTTTGAGTCTTCAGTGGTCCATAAAAGGTGAATTTTCCTTCAATGGGAATACATTTGGCATCTCTTTTTTACATGACTATCTATTTTTGCAGCAATTGCAAAGGCCTGGTATCTCAGTTGTGTTTATTTCTGTGTTTTGGTTGGTGTCGGTTCAAAGACAACAGGCAAGCTGCAGTCAGGCAGATGGACTGTGTGTACACTTATTTGTTTCTCTAAAACCAAGCTGAAAGCTTATAGTCCCTGTTCCACTATGACTGTACTTGTTAGCTACTTCACCTAGGGATTTGATTCACGTGATTTTGATTTGGAGATGCCTTGAAAAGCTCCTTATGTAAATGGGACTCTGCATGATGCAGGAGTCAAATAACTGAGTGCCAGGTGAATGTGAGACGCCTCTGCACCATGAATGTGAACCTCTGAATGTGACAATCTCTCTGCACCACGCCCTGCAGGTGAGGGACATGGTCATGAAAGGAGCATGAATGAACAAGCTTATTCATGAGATATACAGGCATCTTCCATCAGTCAGTGTGACTTTGATGAACTGGATTTGGAGCTGGTTTCTGAAACCAGCTTCACTGATGAGTCACTGTATGTTGGTGGCAGAGGATGATATAAATAAGCCCCAGCATCCGTGTCCTGCTCCACAGCTGACTGAAGACTGACCTCAGCGTAGTTATTTGCTCTCTCGACGCTGCAGTCTTCCCACATCTGAAAAAGGTGGGACAAAAATGAACCTACCTTTTCTGGAGCCTGGACACTTAGGAAGATCCCGGTGTTAATGCAAGTTATGATTAATTTTTCTTCTCCAATGTCCTGATCAGCCTATCTCTTAAGGGACATGCTGAAACTTTTTATTCTCTTGGTGAATTCTTTGGTGCTACAGATCCTAGGTGTTAATGACATCACACAGGCAAGCAGATAGTCACACCAACAAAATTAAAACTAACTTTTCCTGTTTGTCACTGCAGTGAACAAATATTCGCATGCTGAACCAACTTTAACTCTGAGATGAGGAGGAGGTAGCTGGTATTTTGTGAGTCTGTGGGAAGAGGGTGGAAATTGGAGGGTCAAAAACTAGCAGGAATTGAAATCTCTGCCTTTGATAGGTGTTATCAGCTGTGGAGAGAAGGAAGAAACTGCAGGGTGCCAGGAGCGTGGTTGCTGTCCTTAATGACGTATTTCTTTGGGGATTGCTGCATTCCTGGTTTATTTCAGAAAAGTGTGGCTCCCTGGCCTGCTGTGCACACCCACTGAGCCAGGGCAGCAGCTGGGGCAGAACACACCCGGCTCATGGCACCAGGTGTCTCAGAAGACCCTTGTGATGCCCTCTGCTTTTCCTTTCTTCTCCCCAGCTGTTTTCATTAAACATATTTCACCCCTGGGCAATGTCACACTGGCTGAAGCCTGCTCTTCCATCTCAGCCACGCAAAGGTGAAGTTATGCTGGTCCTGGCATGCTCATCTGTGCCTTTGTGACTGCTCAGTTTATGGTGTAGCTCTGTCCAGGTGAATTGGCGCTACAGGCACAATGTCAGCATTTGGCATTGCCTGTTTTCCTCGCTCTGAGGAGAGCCTATCACCTTCCCCAGAACGGGAAGGAAAATTATGTCCTTTGCCACTTTCTATGTTCTATGGAAGAATTATTTTTTGTGAAAGGGAGGAAAAAAGTGTTCCTCAGCTTCTGAAGTGCTCTTGCCTCTTAGAAATGCTCTCGTGAAATGCTCCAAATGAAAAGCTTTTGTCTACATATTTTATCATTTAGTCAGAAGTGCCATTGTTGTGGAGAAGCTTCATTTATTACTCTGCTTAAGTGTGGAGTCCTAATTTCTGGTTTAATCTGAAGACTATTTCAGGCTTGAGCTCTTTGGGAAAAGGAAATGAAAGTGGGCTCAAGAGTCCTTTGTTTCTGAGCCCCTGGTTACCACTCAGGAAAATGCTTTTATGCTACGAATGGATAAAAACTACAAGGGTTCATTTAGGAGTATAACATCCATTTAATTGATCCATTCACAATCCCAAAATTAAAGACAGGATTTATTGGGCTTTGACATATGGGTTGGGTATGCTCCTTTTTTTTTTCTAGATGACGTTTTCCTCCTCTCAAGTTTCGCTAAAAATGTAATAGCCCCTCAGTTCAACAGATTCACAAACCTCCTTTGTCTCTTCTTGATCAACCATTGACTCTTTGTAAAGCCCAACAAGGAATCACAGTCTCAATGGATAGTCCCACTATGCTGTGGAGTAAGAAAACCAAAAAGGACTATCATGAATTGCTTATAAAGTTCACTGAGATACAGCCACTGACAGGAAGAGTAATGAATAGCTCCTAGGCTTAGCTCTTCTAGGATTTTCTTTCTTTTTCCTTCACAAAAGACTTTCATTACTGAGCCACAAAGGTGTAAATGGGCTGCCAGTGTTTCCTACATTCATAGAGTGATGGAAAATCTAACAAGTAATGTGGGACACAGATATTTTTCATGGCATCATGTTTCGTTTTTAAGTTCAGAAATACCAGCTTCTTCAAGTAAAGATACAGTCTCCCTCAAACATGAAAGATACCTCCTGCCTCCTTGTCATTGTGCAAGTCACAGCCACTGGGCCTGTATCGAATCCACCAGGAGCAGGTTAATCAGATCCTATCATAATATCAGTATTAAGAGGAGAAGAACTAACTAGATTCCTTGGAATGTGTGTGAGATTGAAGGAAATGTGGGCTTAGGCGGGCTTAGGGCATAGCCATGCTTTTCCAACCTGTGCTGTGCTAGGGGCTGAAGCAGTGAGCAGCCCTGAGTCGAGCATAACAAGGTTTCTGAAATACGCTGCTTACTGTCACCTCTGTCACTTGGACCTTGCTACAGAGTAACTGTTTCTGCAATGCCATGAGCTGCTGATAGCCATACGCTACATCAGCCAAACCATGCAACACAAACAAAACCATTATTCATTTATTTAAGTTCAACCAGACACAAAAAATCCCGCTGTTTCACCACCTTACACGTGTAGGATTTTCTTGCACATCTTTCAAGATAGCGGAGTCCCCTCAAACTAAGACAGCTGCTTATGTGGGTTAGGTTAAAGTACTGACCTCTGAGCTATGATGCTGATGAACTCTCTGAAAAACATCCTCCCACCCTGCCAAAGAGCTCTTGGAAAGGGCTTGAGGTGTTTCTCACCAGTTCTGCCCTCACCCCACAGCAACTCCAGCTTCCCTAGAAGGTTTCTCTCGCCTCACAGTGAGACCACGATATGTAACCAAGCCTCATCAAAGCTGCAGTAAAGTGCTAGTGGTGGGCAATATAAATCCTGTTCTTTTCCCAGTTTGTTAAAACTGGGAAACTCATTTCCTCACCTCACTTTCATGCTTGCATGGCCCTTCCATTGTTTTGTGCCTGAGAGCATTGATAAGGACAAGGTGCATGCTGTGGACAGCACTGGTTTGCCAATTGCATCCTCTTACGTGCTGGGATACAAGAGCCCTTGGCTCCACAGGTGAGAAGCTGTAGCCATTTCACGGGCATTGCTGATTCCCAAAGTTACCATCTCAATTCCTGCTGGCCTCCTAGACAGCAGAGAAGTGCTTTACTCGTCAGTCAGGGGCAGTGGTCAGCTGTCAGCCGCCTTCCTATTACCTGTCCCTCTTGCCATTGGTACCATGTACCAAAATAGTACATTTTCTGGCTGAAACCTCACTGGTTTTAAAGCTGTTTGCAACAGAGCCATGCTAGACAGCTTCTACTTCTTGCTTTATTTAATGCCCAGCCCTAACAGTTTTGTTTAGTTAACAGTGTATCATTTAGAAACAGGGTGATCCTTGCAGGCAGATACCCCGACTTTAAAGGCCACATATATATCACATGTTTAATTAAGTAGGGGGTTTTGCCTAGGACAGCTGAAATAATTTGCCAAGAGAAAATCAGATTTTTTCATCCTTTGCAGCATTATAGATAGAAGCTTTTAATGAAATAGGCAAATTTACCACTGTAGCTTAAAGATATGTAAGCTCTCCCCACTTTACCATCTGATTCTTTGAATTTAGTATGGCTTGCAATTAGCTTCTGCAGGCTTCATTCAGAGGAGCCTGTTCAAAAGCACTTACCAAAAACCACTCCTTTGGCACCATTACAGGGAAGTGCTTGAAGCTCTGGGTGTAAGTGGGGCCAAACCCCCCACATACAGATAAGGGGGGAGGATTTTTTTCTACAGTGTGTGCTTGTCACTTGTGCTAAAAATGAAGACAATTTTTGCTGCTTTTACTTCGAGGAGTTTTACAGCCTTATCCTAGAAAAAGTAAGGCAAGTTCGGTGGATGTGAGGTTTCCTTTCAATGATGTTTTTTTCAAGCCATGTCTGAGCTGACACCAGGATTTCCGTCTTAGCACTTTGCAGGACTGAACTCAAACTGAAGCCTACAAGGCTTTCTTTTCAGATGTTGTTGGAACAAATAAAAACCATTTTAAAATATGTTCATTTTCTTTACAGTTTATGTTAAATTACAGGTGCCAAGGTAAAAGAATCAGCATTTTTTTGTCTTCTATGAGACTCATGCTGAGGTTCTCAGAGTTGCTGAGCAATAGAAAGTATAGCTAGAGCTTTACATTGATTTGTATGTGAATTGCATACACATGTGAACCCTCAGTTGCAGACAATTCAGAGGGACATTTGCTGTCTCCAGAAGGTATTCAAATTGCTTGTTTTACCCAGCTAACTTGGTTATAAACAGTTTTCACAATGTTTGGGTTTGTTTTCTCATTTCTTTGCTTTTTAGCAATATTGAACCTGATGGAGAAACAGATTTGTTTTCTTTTTTTAATGATTATTGTCTACGCTGATGACTTTTTCCCAGTAAAATGTAGGCCAATGGATTAATGTTGTGAAAAGTAATTTGTGTTGTTTTGTAAAGCTTGCAACTATTTCTGTGTTGCTTTCCTGTTAGGCTGCAGTCTGTAAGTCTGATTTTAGGAGCAAATCATAAGTGGAATGAATATGTTACTGTGAGAAGAGATGGGGAATTAAAAAGCTGTGAAAGACAGTCCAATGGTGCTTTCCTGCTGCCTCTATCACTGGGTTAATAGCTGGTCTCTCTAAATGACAGGTCTCTCATTCTTCCACAAGCTTTCTTGTCAATGTCTTCTTCCCAAATCATGTCAAGCTGTGGAGTCCCTCTAAAAGTACTCATAGTAATAAAGAAAACATACTCTGAACATTTTTACTACTATCTAGTCTGAAATGTAGTCCAGAGAGAGGCTGAATTTTTGCTACCAAAAAAAAAAAAAGTGTGAGAAGAATATTATAACAAATAAACAATGGTACAAATAATAAATAAAAAAAATCCATTTATATGATACACAATACAAATTGGTCTAAACAGTTCTCTATTAATCTGTTTATATAACTTTTTCCTCACACTTCTCATCCTAAACCTTTTAAATTTGACATTGTGTAAAATATCAAATGAATGCTAAGCCATTCTTTCTTGACAACATAAAGTGGAGTTAGTACTTTACGCATCTAACCCAGTATATACAAATATAATAGCATATGGCATAAAATTAAACTGCTGGCTGCTGTTCCACTAAACTAAAAGGTTGTTTTGGTCAGAGATTAATCACAATTGTGGCTTTTCCTGTGTCCAAATCTTAATACGGTGACAGATAATAGTGAATCGAGGGTAGATACCCCTATGGCACATTAGGGGATGCTAGGGCTGTGAAGCTACACCTAGAGTAGGGCATTAAAAGTATTAAGGTTTGTTTACTGATGAAGAGACCAACAGGCATGGTGTACCCTGCTCGTGCAAACAGTCTTAGGCTATAAGACAACATGGTGGCGCACACACTGCCGGCTGGGAATGGTCCCCAAGGAGTTCCTGTAAATATCCTCGGGAGTGGCCTGCGAGAGCACTGGCTCATATGGCCAGAGAGCACCCTGAGTGTGTGAACTGTGTTCTGCAACACAGAATTTGCCATTTTCCCAGTAATGGTCCCTGGCACACTGATGCAAACCTACACGTGTAGCACGATCTTCATGCTGGTTTCATATCTATTCTTGCTGTTCAGCTACAGACTTGGTTCACCACACCCCAGATTCATCTTGTCAGACCCATTTGTGGTTTGAAGGATTAGAGCTGCCACTCTGCCAAATAGAGTATGGAGGGGAAGGACAACTGCTCAAGGGGAGATTCGAAGCTGGACACTGAGAGGCCTGTGCACGCTTTGTCATTTAAACAGATCAGGAGATATTAGAATGCTGAAGTGCCGCTTGTAATACATACAGTTAACAAACAATCATCTAATTGCGCAGCCTGGAAATACGATGTACAGAAAACAGTAAAAGGAATAATGAAGTAGGCCAGAGCATGGGATTATGTGGGATAGGCATGCTTCTGTTACCTCCATGCTTTGATTGCCTTTTATCCTGACTTCAACTGTTTGTTTCTTGGTTTTGTTTTTTTTTTTCACTGTTTGGATTTTATTTGTTTTCAGTTCCTTGTTAAGAGTTTACAATCCCCCACCAGTTTCATCAGAAACTCCAGGACAGCTACGTGTGATACCCAGAAATGGACAAAAGACTTTTTCTGCAATCACCGTTTAATGGAGATTGAATTTTAAAAATCTACAAAATTGTAATTTTCTTCTGACAAATGGAAATAACACAGACAGGAATGATTTTCAGTGGGCTTTATTTCTGGCTTATTCTAAGCAGATTAAATTAAACACTCATTCTTCACAAAATCAAACTAAAAACCTCTGCCAAGGCAGTTTATATCATTACTGTGCATATGTTAATATGAAACTGTATTTTGGAATCAAAGAATACAATCTAAGGTGATCAACAATAGCAACAAAAACATCATAATCATAAGTTCCAAGTAATTTTTCTATGGCTGTCTTTTTTTTGACCATGTCAGATAGTATCTTGTATGCTGTTTGGATTTGGTACTTTGAAAATACCTCTTAACCATATTCTCGAAGTTTATTTGTTACTAAGTAAGTATAATACCTACATGTTGGATGTGAACAGAACCTAAACAGAACAGAAACTGAGGAATTTACTGACAATGAAGAATAATTATGCTTCTGGCCAGCAAAAAGTCTGATATGTTTTGGAGGGGAAACAAAACCTCGGGGGGAAGGAAAGGCAGCTAGTTGCCATCAGCAAATAAGTGGCAGGAAGTCATACTTCACATTGAACTAGAATAACACAAATGACACAGTGAAGCACAAGCTAATAACTGCAGCCATTTTGCTGCGAGCAAGTAATTGAGAGACATGGGAAGCAGTTTTAGGAATGCCAAAAAATACATCATTATTGGCTATTTGACTGGACATGTCAAAAAGGCACAGTCAGCTGAATGCTAAGACACATTCGAATAGACATTTCTGTAGCAGCTCAGACAATATCCTACAGATGGAGAGCTAATGCTCAGGAATGACATAAGCAAGGAAGACATTAAGATATTTACACTCCACTTTAGCTCTGCTGTATCCATAAACTGTGAACAGCTCACCAAGTCCCAGTGAGACAATGTGATGCACTATATGGGCTGTGCAGATTGCTGGGTTGTCTCCTTCTATTACAAATCCATAATGGCCAGTAGCTAATGTGAGGATTGCAAAGGAGACAAAAATGCTTACAGTCTCATAATAACTCCATTCACTGCACTAGACTATATTGTGTGTTGACTTCCACATCAGCTTGCAAATAATAGCTGTAGAGGAGAAACAGCTATGAATATGGAATTATTCCATGTAGTTGTTCTTAGCACTGAAAATAGGAAATAAAACTTTTTTTTCCAGAATACTCTTTTTATTCTTACTATGAAACAGAAATATAACACATGCTTTTACAGTTTTAATTTCTGCAACTTCCCTTGTTTGGTACTACTTTAAAATCAGCCTTGCTTGGCTTTGGCTATATACTGCTTATTTTTTTTCTGTGATTAGCCTCATTGCAGCAATGGCAGTAACGAAAACAATATCCACAAGTACACCTAAGAATAGTGGCATTGGCCTGCTGTTGGCAAGTACCAGGGCCACAACACTGGTTTTGAACAAGGGAGACTCCAATGGAGTGATTTTTGAGCAGGCAGAATGACTGCTACCTATGGTTTTGATTGTGCTGCTCTGGAGGAGCTGGCGTACTCCTTTCCTTCTCACAGAATGGGCTGGCAGGGAGCCACTGGTGAGGTATTTCTTTATGATGGGAAACATTTCCTTCTTAGGGTTATCTCGCTTCTCTAAATTTTCACTAAGATAATTCCATGCAGGTTTAAGCAAATAGAGCTTTGGCAATGCCTTTCGTATATTTTGGTTTCTTTCTGAGGAACAACACAATTTTCTCAGGAGGTTGATTTAATGTGCTGGGAGTTTTTTTTGTGTAGGGTGTTGGTACTGGATGACTCAGAGGGCTAAGAAGGGGTGCAGGGACCTGGTGTCCTTGGAGCCATTGGGATGGTGCAGGTTCCCATTAGCCTTATCATCTTTTGGCAGTGTAAAAAACACTTCTAACAGTGAGTCAGACATTAGTGATGCTTCATATTGATTACTAAGGGTAAAGGATAGTTTGAATTGCATCTGGAATCCTTGAATGCCACCCTTGAGCTGGCTGGGGAGGGTAGTGGTGGCCCCCCATTTGTGATCTGCAGCTCGTGTGCTCCTCTGAGTGCCATTAAAAAGAAAGGGAAATGGAGGATGTATGATTTATAGAAAAGAGCATGGCTGTTTGGTCTCTTTATTCCTTGCAAATAAATATTGATTTGCACATGCAGGGCCATCTTAATTTAAGGTGCCAGGGCAGCAGGACACCAAGTTTCTCAAAGCAAGTGACCAACTTTAGAAATTCTACTAGACAGCCAAAAAATGAGTTTCAGCTTTAATTAATCAGCCATATAGTTTATTTTAGCCCATAAGCTAATACACTATAAAGCATGATAATATGAGCCCAGCAAAAATTGTCAAGCACCCTCTAACAATGATTTGTCTTAAAACAGGGTCCTGCAACCTATGTTAATTCTGCTATCCACCTTGACAAGCCCTTAAAATAACTTCACAGAACAATATTTGACATCCTTTACTGTAGTATTTTTGTCAACCTCTGTAGTTACCAATACAGATAGGGTCTTAAGACAAAACTACATGTCCCCAAAAATGAGCAAATACGTATGAGAATGTTGACACTTTTTTAAATGCAGATACGTCCTTTTGAAAGATTTTGCTGGCAAATACTATTGGTGGTATGTTTGTCACTAGTTTTGATTGTGGCAAAACAAAAATATGGGTACAAAATTATTTTTAGAAATGAAACTGATGCCACTAGGCATCATTCTAAAGAGAGAATGGAGATATCATAATCTGACAGTATTAACTAAATTGTATTTATGCTATTTTATTCTGTTTTGCCTTAGAAAAATTGCTAAGACCCTTCATGAAAGTATTTTTAAAAAAACCTAAAAAAGGGGAAGGTCTGTTTGGTATTGTCTGATTGTCTTGTTCAGGCACAGAAGAGGCTAAGTAATGCAGGACTGGGCTTTTTCATCACTTTTCCATCAGTAAAAATGAAAGATTTTGACACTAATATTAACCATTGCAGAGGGGAAGAGGCTGCCTTAAGATCTGTTTGCGTTACAGAGGCTGGTTTTCAGACTTCACTCTTTTAACTGGTTATTCTTTTCTTCTAAAACAAGACAGAGAGCATATGTTCATTCTACTTATTAATCTCCAGACAGCAATGTTCAATTTGAAACCAAAATCGTCTTGCATATAAGCAGTGTGTGCTGAAAGTCAAAAGTGCTAAGCAGCTGGGCTTTTATTAGTCCCATCTTCATCAAATGTACTCAGTTAAATTTGTACAGCCAGTGTTTCAGGTTAAATTGTCTGAAACACTTTTGCTGAGCTTTCTTCTACTGTGTTTCAAGCCAGAGCTGTGTTTGCCACAGCTCTGCACTCTTCTGTTCAGCGTCTAAGTTTGGTTACATACGTGGTACAACATCCATTATACAGCTCTGGGTGTGTTCAGCACAGAGGTTTGTGATCATTTTGTGCCCATGGGGTGCATTTCACTCAAGGACCTCTGAGTTTTAAGTCTCTTAGGTGCAGAAAGACATCTCTTTTATTTACATTGAATTACCAGTTGTAGGGACCAGGAGCCCATATTTTGGTATCTGCCAGCTATGTCAACGGTGGATTTAATCCACTTAAGAATAATCATGAATAAAATGAGAAATTGTGAAATGATGAGGTGATAAAATGAGAACTGTCCACTCTCCGCACTAAAGATTCACATATAACTTGCAACTGCAATTTTGTAACAAGGAGAAGGAAGTTTCCCAGAAGAGATAAAGCTTAAGAAATTGGTTTGAAAAAATGTCAAATGTCAAAACCACCTTAGGTAATGCAAGGGATTGCACTGCTGGTGCTTGTAGATGGGATGTCTAAACTAGCAAATGGAGAATCTTATGTCTTGGAAGTCTGATTTTCAGGATATTTGAACTCAGACTGTGCTAGAATGCCAGGAAATCTCAGGCTCTGTTTCAATGAACACGTGTTCCCAGGTGTGCATGTATGTACAAAGTTGCTATTTTGCATTTATAAAAATGAAATTAAGAACATTAATATGCACCCTAGGAGCTCAAAAGATATATACACAAAAATAAACTTCTTAAACCCATTTTTTTTACACTGTGATTTCCTTTTCTTTTTAAATTTATCTGCTTGAGTTTTCTAGGATTACATTCTTAATTCTTTGTCACGAGTTTTAAAATTCAATCAGTGCAGACAAAAGTCTGTCCTTGAGAATTAGTGTCCATCAAGGGGTTCAGTTTAAATGGAGCACAGCAGTGTATAAATGAACAGAATAGCTGGAGATCATTTGTGTAATGGAGGTTTAAAGAGAGACAATGACAAAGATCAGGGGGTTTTCTACAAATGTTAATATTTTCTGGATATATTAATTTCTTCCACCTGTTACCCACACATACATGAGTCAGAGTAGATTTGAGAAATTTTCACTGATATTAATGGTCATTTTCCCTTTTTTTGTTTGTTGGCTAACATGAATTTCAATTCGACATCAACCTGTTTGCTCTGTAGTCATTAAGGGTTTGTGTTTAGGAATTCTCACTTTTTAAGCTTCTAGGGCTCAGATTCCAGCTCTGTTCAAGTTAGAGGTGTGCTCCCTTGACATGCTCATACTTAGCAGTTAGGAAAGACGATGCTCACCAGTGGTTTTTAGATGAACGACAGAGCTCTCAGAAATAAGCCACTATCTGACTTCCTTCTTTCCACATATTCATTTTCTGGCCAGACAAGCCCAGATCACATGAAGACACATTTGCATTAGTCATGTTGTCTTGTTTCAAGTGTGGACAAAGCAATACCATGTATATTTCAGCTTTGCTATTAGCTCTAAATATGAGTTGCCAAAAAAGTTAGTGGTTTTTGTTGTCCAGCATTTGTAAAGTGGTTCTGTTGTTTAATTTTCCCTCAGAAGTGCTGTGAAAATGAATACAAGCTGGAAACATTTACAATGAATTCTAAACTTGTAAAGGGCTTCTAAACTTCTAAATACTGTTTAATTGAGCTACCACTCTTTTTTCAGATGTAGATTTGAAGCAATAGATCTTAACAAACATAACAACGACAGGAAAAACATAGAAATACGTATTGAAGCAATTTTTTAACAATCAGCTGCCAAACTTAAGTCTTCCCTGTTGGTGGACAGTAAAGAACTGATTGTACTTTTTTCTCTTTTTTTTTTAAATAAGGGAGCATTCAGTGTGCTGTTGCTTTGAATGAATTCCAGCATGAGTAATTACATCCTACCATATTTAAATATCAATTAGATGTGGTCCTTTTTTTATTCATTTCCTGTTTCACATTGCTGGATAATGTTGCTGTGCCCTGCTGAACAGTGGCCACATTCACCCTAAAGCTGGCAATGTTTCTGTGGCAGACAAAGTGATATCTTTATGTATTAAGGATGATTCTCTGAATGCTTCCACTCACGCTAGTTGTACTCTGGGACAACTTCAGCAGTGTTGCTCTGACTTACAGCAGCATAAGTGTGTATGGGAACTACGACACAGTAACAACTATATAAATATTAAATCATCAATAGTACTTGATATTGCAGGGAGCTGATTGATATAAAGCTGAATTCTGTAAAATTCATTACTCAATATTAAAACCCCCCTATCTTAGAATTAGTTTTTAGTCTCTTGCTTTTTTTCCCTCAAGTTAATCAGGATGAATTGTGAATATGGACTTTCCACTTCAACTAATTTACAGAACATTAGGCCCCTGGTATTTGTACTGTGTGCAGTAGTGCGGTTTCTGAGTTTTACTCAATAGTTACACCAAGTGCTATTCAATTATTCTTTTCATTGAATATTATGCCAAAGTTTTCTGAGGGCAAAATACAAGATTCTGTGACCAAAAAAACCCCATATTTATTTCTGAGGGACATGTCTGAGAGCCCAGGAGTGGTGAGAAAATCAAATTATTTTCATTTGCTTTCAAGCCAACTTCATGCATTGCATAAAGAAAAGCAGATGAGAGAGGACTATTTCAGCTTGGCTTTGATGATATTTTGAGATAGTGAGTCCTCTGAACTCCAGGCCAAATACAAATTTAAGATAACCTTGCAGGTAATCTTGCAGTATCAAATTCAAGACAATCTTGCAAGTAACTTGGGCCATTATTTGCCAGAATATAGGGTCTGATACTACAGTGCTGACAAAAATAAGGTGTTTTCTGGATAGCTCTAAAAGAAGCTGGATGTGATACTTAAGCGTCTTGCAGTCTAGCTTTATCTGGACTTTGGTCCTTAAGAGTAATTTTTGTATATCAGTCATAGGTTTGAGTTCTACTGATGGGTATCTGCTCAGCATCTTTCAGATGGTGCATCTATAGAATAGGGCTGGTCTCAACACCTACAGCACGAGCAGAAATTCCCTTAGTTAAGGTGAGACTGGCCTCAGCTTTCAAGTTAAATTGGGTGTGATATTTGTGCAGACATTTGATGTCTCCCGGTTGCAGTGACTAACCAAGGTGATCTGCAGTAGTATATTGGGGCCTTGATTTATAAAATTACGATTTTGAAGTAATGCTTTATGCTTGTGAAATCGGACCTTGTCACTGGTCTACAGGTTCTGTAGAAATGGAAGGTTTCTTAGCTTAGACATCACCAAACTATCCCAAAAGATAGAACCAGATCCGACAACAAATTAAGGCTACTGCTGAAAGCTGAGCTGTTTTCTCAGCAGATAGACAAGCCTTGATCTTTAATCATAGTAATCTTTTAATGGGCAAAAGAAACGTTGTTTATTTTCCAGTCTGGCAATTTAAATCCAAGATTCAAAAGAGGGAGTAGTGACTCGGTGACCTTGGCTTGCGTAAAACAAAGCTTGAAACAGAGTTAAACTGTTCCTAGTGAGCCTGGCTGGTCTTTGGACAATACTCTTGTACTGCTTCGGGTTACCCAGAGTCCCCAGGCAGAGATTTATTCTGCACTCTAATTGCAAATGCCTACATGAGGTGGCAATCTGAAAGATTTATAACTAATTCCAATGATCAAAGTGTTAATTCTGAAATATCTCTCTAACATATACCATTTTCATGTTTCTATCTAGTAAGCAAGATAAATCTGTGAACAGGAACTTCAGTGCACATCAGTCTTGTTGACTAAAGATCATGTATTGAGAGTTTGCTATTATGTGAAGACAATTACTTACTAGAATAATGGTTTTGAAGTTGCATATAGGGCTGGCATCCTTTGGAATAATGTATTCATTTCATATAAATTAAAATAGGGTTTCATATTATGGAACGAGGGCTAGGCACACTAACGAAGACAATACGTACATGCAATCCACAGAGGCCCTTAATTTTGGACACCAAGAAGAGGTATGCCTGGCAGTTGTGGATGAGTGTTTGTATTTAGCCTGTACATGTGCAATATTTCTGCTCACCTAATTCACACACGGACATGTTTGAAAAGAAACCCCTATATCATTTTTCTTCTTTTAGCAAAACTAGAGTGACTTCCATTCAAATGCCACTGAAGCCTAGTTGCACTGGAAGACAGGTCAGTATTCAAGCTGTCAACAATGAAGACTGATGTTGTTCTTAAGTCCCTACTATCTGACAGCCCTGACATGGGCTTGAGTCAAGATACAGCTGTGACCAATGCTACTTAACTGTACCATTGCCTGATGGCTCATCTACGTGTGGTAGAACAGAGACCAAATTATGCTGAAAAGTATTTATAAATGCAGTTGCTACCTGTGATGCTACGCTGATAAACAGAGCATCGGCTCTGGATGATGGATGCATTGTTTGGAAGTGCTTGAGTATGGCACCCAGTGCAGCTGTAACAGTGCAGAGATGATTGTGCCAGAGCTTGGAAATCCACATACTGCACAGGTCTAGTAAAGAGGTCAGCTGTGTGATACACCTCCTAACATTACCTCTCATCCCAGCAAATCCAGTTGATTAATGAGATACTGACATTTTATTAGATGGTTTGCTTCACCACTGCACAGGCACCATCTAAGATTTTGTATCCCAATTTCTAGGCTTATTGTTTTCTTACAAGTTACTACTATTGAGAGTAGGTTGTGCTGTGTTACAGCTGGCTGACTCATAAACTGCCACGGCTTGTGAAGATCTGAGCTTATACTTCCTGAGTATTTTTCATACTATAATGAAATAAAAGTCTTTGAAATAGGCAAGAGACACATGTGCATGCTCTCACATATGCATGACCACAAGTGGTGGCTTCCCAAAGGGTTGTTGGGGGCCCCAGTTTTGTACCTGCTTTGCCTTACATGGAGCAGAATCTCAGACTCCAGGTGAGCATCCTTATTCCCGTAATTAATCACTCCACAGAGCACCTTAACTCTGATTATCATGGAGAGTTCATTTCTTCCCTGTCTTCTTCTTTGGGCTGGACAGCAGTGTCCCCCACACATTGCCATGATACAGTATATCAGGAGGATGTTGACACAAAAATGAGCCTGTGAATGTCCTACTGCTAAAACTGCCTCATTTTGGCTTTATTTTGAAAAGAACTGTCAAATATGACCATTATGACAAGAATGAATGAATCTAAATTCTCTTTGTCTAATTCTCTACCTAAAAACTTCATTACCTGCTGTCTTTTTACTTGTTTATTTGGTTTTGGTTTTTGTTTGTTTGTGGGGGTTTTTTTGTTTGTTTGTTTGTTTGTTTGTGGTTTTTTTAAATCAGATTGTGCTTCTAAGGCTAAAGCATGTCAGATGCCTGGAAGCATTTCTGTTTTCAGTGAGAACCTTTGTTAACATGACTCAATCCCTTTTAAATTCAGACATGCACTCAGCAAATTTGATAAGCCCTCAGATGAATTTAGATGCACAAAAATGGTGGAGCAGCCTAATCCTTCCTACAGAAGACAATGTTTAGACAAATTTACTTCATACAATGAAACACCTGGGCAAGCTTATTTAATATAGACTTTGCATTTAATTATCCCCTCTGAAGGGGTTCTTGCCATATTTCAAAATACTGTTGTTTTCTTTGGTGTTAATTATTTTAAGATATTCAAACGAAACTGGGTGAGAAATTTAAAAAGGGGGTTTTAATTAACCTGAGCCACCAAAAGTCATCTTTCTGAAATAGGGAAGATGGGATATGGAACTGAAAATAAATAGTAATTTATAAATCATGAATAATGAAGAATAGCTCTTGAAACCTGAAAAGAATTCTGTATGAAGGAGTTGTTGCTAGGCATTAATACCAGAAAGGCACATTTCCACATTAAACTGTCTTGTGGAGGAAAGACAGTAATGGAAAAAATATTTCTGTGAAGAAATCAATATGGACAAAATTATTGGCAGAAGTCAAGGAAGTGCAAAATTATGATATACCCAGAGAACAATACAGCCCAGAGTTAGTGTCTTCATTTCTTTTCTTCTCTCATTTTGCTCCTGTGGGGATGACATAAAGAAAGCTATTCCTTTTGGGAAGAATTTATTCCACGATATATTTCTGGCAAGTAATTTTAGTAAAAGTGGTATCACTGCACAATCCTATTACTCCTGTCCTTGCAAGAAGGAATACTGCATGTGAAAACAGGAGACCCTGTTCTCCCCACCATGGCTGGAACTGCAATAGGAATGGGGTTTGAATGTTCTTATTCTAGACAGCAAATTAACACACTACGGCAACTTGTGCATGAGTAATAAGATCACTGGGGGTTTTTGCTTCATCATTACTACGTGAAAGGGTATTTGCTATGTGGGTTTGCACAGGACAAATGTAATTGTATTTATGTATCCTCTACAAGTTGCTTCGGTTGGCTAGGCACAAGCAAGAGGGAATTGTGCACATTTTAGGCAATTATTTGGTGTTGTACTTCTAGGTTGCTCGTGTTTAATCACTTAATGGTACTTCGCTACTTGAAAGTCTAAATGGGGCAGCCCATTCCAACGCCTAGAATCCCTTTATGTGAAGAAATTCCTCTTGATATCCAACCTAAACCTCCCCTGGTGCAGCTTGAGAGTATGGCTTCTTGTCCTGTCCTGTCGCTGGTTGCCTGGGAGAAGAGGCCGACCCCCACCTGTCTCCAACCTCCTTTCATGGAGCTGTAGAGGGTGATAAGGTCAGCCCTGAGCCTCCCGTTCTCCGCACCCCCGGCCCTGCCCGCTCACGGTGACCCGCTGGGGTCACGGGCGCTCGGGGGGGCTCCCAGCGCCGTGACACGGCACGGGGGGCGGCGGAGCGAGGGAGGCCGGCGCTGAGCAGGAGGAGGAGTGGGGACGGGCTGAGAGGGTAAAAGCGAGGGGACCGTGAAGGAGCGGGGCTGAGAGGGCAGCGAGCGGAGAGGAGGCGGGAGCGGAGCGGGACGAGCTGCCCGGGCCCGGGGCTGCCCTGCCGGGCCATGTCGCGGCGGGACGGCGGCGGGACGGGGCTACCGGGGCTACCGGGGCTGCTGCTGTGGCACCACAGTTGCGCGCTGGGCCCCGGCCCGGCCGCCGCCTGCAGCCCGCGCTGCCGGCACGGCGGGCTCTGCCTCGGCGACGGCTCCTGCCTCTGCTCCAAGGGCTACGAGGGCGAGCGCTGCCAGCACGGTAACGGCGGGCGGGATGCGCCGGCTCCGGGGCGCCTCCGGGTGCCGGCAGGGATGGGCAGGAGCGCTCTCTATCATGCCAGCCCTCCGGCGAGCAATCCCTCCGGAAAGGTCTGAGGAGCTCGGGTTTGGATGTGGTGTGAGGGGCGGGTGGTGAGGTGCCGGAGAGGACCTAAAGAAGGTGAGGTGGAAGAAGAGAGTTGAGGCACCCTTTGGTAAGGTGAGGCAGTGATAGCCGACTAATGGAGCACGGCCAAGAGCCAGCGTGAAGACCTCACGTTGGTAAGCAGACCCCACAGTCAGAAATGGCCGTGGGTCCATGGAGAGCTTTTTGCCACTTCGACGTTGAGTAAGAGGCCACTCACTGGACAGGCTTCAGTGTTTTCTTCCTCCTATTGCTTTAACTGTGCATGCTTAAATACTCCACTGGAAATACTTGAGGAATCGTAGAATCAGTCAGGTTGGAAGGGACCACAGTTGGTCATCTGATCCAACATCCCTGGCCAAGCAGGGTCATCCTAGAGCACATGGCACAGGATTGCATCCAGATGGTTCTTGAATGCTTTTAGAGTCTTGACAGCATTCTAAGCCTCGGCAGCATGTAACTAGTATTTCTAGGTGCAATTAGTCAGGTCTGGTCGCTAACAAAGACATTGAAAGAGTGTGTAGAGAGTAGGTTATTTTCTGGACTTCTTTTTGTTTAGAATACGTTGTGCTTGTAAAAGTACAGTAGTTTACTTCCTGGATATTACCTGACGCAAAGAGTCATTTGTACATCCCCTTTCCAAGGCAGGAGGCATAAAGCTAGGGTGGAGTTTGTTCCCGTCGGTTTCCATGGAGAGACAAAGTGTTTTTGAAAATGCCACCTAATATGCAAAAGCAAATATTGTGAAGAAGAGTTTTATGTTCAATGTAACGTGTTAGATTTATAAATCCCTTGTTTAAAAGTTTAACTGTAGAGCTTGCAGGTATTAATTGCTAAAAAATCACTCAATGTCAGGAGTTCTTTTGCTTTGCACGTTGTCCTATGTGAAGAGGTGATATAATTGTACAATATTTGTTCCAATTTTCAATGTCATTCGCTTAAAATGCCATTAATTTTTTTTAACTCTGAGATGAGATGCTGAAAATTTCATTCAGCAGTGTAGCTATTCATGGAGTGTTGTTTCAATTAGAGGCTGAGGCTAGCAGGTGGTGACAAGTGATGTATAACTAATGTGCTGTGCGGTGGAGATTAAAAACTATGCTGTATGAACTATTCCAAACAACTGTTGGTTCCTAGACATTTTGGCATTTAGGGCAGAGGTGAAATACTGCTGGAGAGGCAGATTGGTTCTTGAAATAGAGAGGTGAACTCTCTAGAATTGTTAAGAGAACCACTGAATCCTTGTGCTCATAAGGTCATCAATGTAGGAAAAAAAAGGATAAATGAAGCTTCTTCCCTTGTTCTTTCAAGAAAACTGAATTGAAAACCGTGTGAAATGACACAGAAACAGAATTTCCTTAAATTGAGAGCTTCTGTATGGCACTTCCAAAGAACTGAGAGCATCTGGTAAAAGTTAGGGAGACCTGAGCACTGGCTGGTTTTTCCATACATGTCTCTGTCATTTATTTGTCTGCTAATACTCATTCTGCAGGTACTAATGTGAAAAGTCTTCTATTCTTCAGTTGGGTTGCTTGAGAGTGCTATAAGTATATGAGGACAAAATCAGGGTAGTGTAACTCATCGCTCATCTTTTCCCTTTTCTTCCCTCTGTTTTGTACCTTTCACCCATCCCGTCAAAGGATGAGTAGAGAACCCATCTCACACCAGCAGCTAACTCAGATGAGACTCCCAGAAATAGATGGGTTTCTAAAATCTGCGTGTGAATAAACAAATGTTTTCTCAGACAGCAGGGCTGATTCAGGGATGATTATGACCAGCAAGGAGTCTATGTGATAGGTAATTTACTTGCAATCTGACTGGATTTATCCAGAATTTTTCAAAATTGAGATTTTTATTTGTACTTTATCGAAATTGTCCAAGCTGTAAGCAATGAAAAACTTGCAGGATTTGTGATGATCATGAAAAAGTTGCAGGATTTGTGATGATCATAGATGCTTTTCTCCCAACAGATAACTACAGTTATGAGAAAAGTTACATTTATCTTGGATGCTTGCTAAACAAACACTGCTCATTTCAGAAAGGTCTCTGAAAAGCCAGCTGAAGCAAAAAAAGGGAAAAAAAGAGTGTGAGGGAAAAAGAAATCCTGACTTACTTCTGGAGACATTTTAGAGAAGAGATATAAGGAATGGAGCATGTCATTTTTCTGAAGAGGAACGTAGGAATCCAGTAAAGAGTAAAAAGTCTGATATTTCATCTTAAGAATCACAAGATGCCTCTCAAGTTGCAACATCTTTATATTTAAATCATTTCTTCTTATCACCTATTTTCTTACCTGTCATTTCTCCACTTCAGTTATCAAAATCTTTTTTGGCAGTCCAGCTGTGTTCCTTTTTCATATGGCTCTTTCTCCTGCCTGCTCTGTCCAGGCCCAAAACATTTCTTAGTTTTGAGTGCTTAAAAGCTTAGTGTGGTGGAGTACTCTCTGTGCAGGGAAATAATTTCACCTTATCAGCAATATAAGACGACATGGCAGACCCATTTTAGAAAATACGAACACAAACTGATGAAAATGTGCAAACTTCTTATATATTCAAGTAGTAACTTTAGTAAGATTCACCAATATTTATTGAACCTTTGTTTTCTGTCTTATAGCTACGTGTTATCCAAAATGCAAAAATGGTGGAGAGTGCCTCCGACCTGGAAAATGCAGATGTCCCCCTGGGTATGGCGGTAGATATTGCCATAAAGGTAAGGCCCAAGCAAGCGGTAGCTTGGAAAGACAAGGAGTTTGAAAACAGACTGAATTAATTTGGTAGTACCTGAAGTCCTGGATCTAATGCACTTTGAAATAATGACCTTAATTCCGCAAATCTCCAACCTTACATGTCTTACTGTGAAGACATGAATGGCCTAGAGGATGTGCATGCTTGCAGGAGAATGGGAGGGAGTGCATGTACTGAAATGAGTTGTGAGAGTCTGAGCGAGTTTTTTCCCTTGGAAAATACCCTTTTTATCTGCTACGTAAATATTCTATTTAGCTCTATAACAGATTCTCTCTAAATTTGTTGAGATGGCTTGTATAGATACATATTTCTGCATTAAGTAGTTGAAACTTTTATGTAGTATTTGCAAGATGGTAACATTGAGGACCAGTCACTGAAGATATGCGCGGCAATGTATTGTTGAGAGGTAATGGGAGACGACAGAAAAGGAGTAGCAAAGACCAATTTCTATGGTTTTGTGAAGCCTATTGAATATATTCATGGATTGGAAAAGGCGATCCAAGAAAACACTGTTGTGTTGTGCATGTACAAACTCGTGTTGTGGGGCAAGGTGCTATTATAGAATCTCATGGGATCACAGACTGGGCGAGGCTGGAAGGGACCTCTGCAGGTCATAATTTCCAAGCTCCCTACTCAAGCAGGGCTACCTATAGCCAGTTGCTGAGGGCCAAGTCTTTACGGCTTTTGAATATCTCCAAGGAGAGAGATTTGACAATTCCCAGGGCAATCTGTACCAGCATTTGGTCACCCTCACTGTGAAGACCTGCTGATGGTTTTCTCATCCTTAATGTGGCTGGAAATGGTTTCCAGGGTCAGTTCTTGTATTACCTCATGAGGGATTGAGGTGAAGCAGACCATCCTGTAGTTCCCTGGGTCCTCCTTGCCCTTCTGAAAGACTGGAGTAATATTTGCTTTCATCCAGTCTTCATGCTCTTCTCTCTGGCACTGTGATTGATCAAATATGATCAATATTAAATAAATTAACTTATATTGTGTGACAAAGTAATATGCAAACAAGCTTTGAAGAGCTTTTCCAGCTGTGGTAGATTTGACTTGCATGTCGTTGTATGTTCAGTATTTGTGCAAAAAATCTGTTAGCTGAAATTGTGCTCAATACTTGTGGTTGAACAAGATATTTGGACATTTTTTTCCACAAATTATCAAGCACATATACAAACTGTCCATATTTATAATGAAGGATAGTTGTTTCTCTTCAATACAGTGAAGGTGATGGATAACATACTTTCATACTTGTGAAAAGAAGCATTTGGTTGTACGGATCAGTAATTGTGCCACTTTTCAAAGATAATGCTCTCCACAGTTGATACCAATCATATGTCTGGCATAAATAATGCTTCATTAATGAGGCCTTCAGGGCTTTGATGTGTAGAACAATTCTGAAATGAGGATGCTAACTTAAGTATTTGGCCTTTGGGAAGGCACTGCTTAACTTGACTATTGTGACAGTTTCATTTGTCAAAGTAATATCCTCTTCTCTTCTTCCTCTTGTTAAATGTAGGTCCTGGCAGGTAAGGAAATACCTGAATCCTTAGCCCCATGATGTTGGCTTACCAGCTGTGATTTGGCAAGTTTGATACCAATATGCGCATTAGTAGTTCCTGTGGTGTAGCTGATGGACAGTGGTGTTACTGGTGAGAAGTAGAACGGTGCCTTGCTCTGAACAGTTGAAATTTTAGTCTTTGCAGGAGTGATAAAACAAGCAGTTGATGCCAGACGAGCTGTTTAAAGACAATTATTTGAGGTCCTATGCTGCTTCTGAAATGCATGATGTATGCTGTCTTCCACAGTGAGCTGTGAAGGAGGCTGTCAGAACGGTGGGGAATGCGTCTCTGTCAATGGAGTGGTGAAGTGCCTTTGTGCTTCTGGCTGGACAGGATCAAGATGCCAGGAAGGTGTGTGTCTATGTTCATGCAAATATTTATATTAATACTAAAACTGCAGTAACAAAAACATTTTAAAAGTATTAACGGACTAATGAATATGGAAATTGCATTACTACGGAAATGAGTGACCTACATTATGGGTACTTACACAGATAAAATAATGTGAAGTTATTTTGCATTAAGGTGTACAACTGTTCACTTTTAAACCAAGATTCATAACACGGTACCTATATATATTTTTTTCTCGCTTCCATGGTCCTGGAAATGCTTTTGGAGTTGTACCAGTTGAATATCTGGCCTAGAAGAAAATGTGTTTTGCCATTTTGACTTGTATCATCCTGAATCTTTCATTCTGTCAGGATTCTTTTACATCAGTTTTATAAATCCTGCTGACTTACCCGTTCTTTTTCTTGTAGCAATTTGTCCTCAAGGTTGTCGGAATAATGGAGCTTGTGTGGCTCCTGGGATTTGTAGCTGTCCAGCTGGATGGGTCGGTAGAGCATGTCACTTAGGTAAATGACTTCTGACATTTTTCATTTATCCTTTCCTCTGCTTGTTTGATTTACCAATTAAAGTGTTCAAATCTTCAGTGCCTAACAAAGCTTCCAGGGAAATATCTTAGAATAGTAACTGTGAGCTGCTTCCACATACTGGGGCTCTTACAAGTATGCACAAGGAGTAGGTGTCTGTTCAATTTGGCCAGAAACACAGAACTTGCCCACTTTGAAAGAGATTCAGATTTTGGTTGTCACCAAATTAACTACTTGGTATGTCTTGTTGGTATTTCTGAAATATTGGCTGTAAACTGAGACCCCAGTATAAGGAACTGAAAATTACAGAAATACTATTGCTACTGGTGTGGGTTAGAAGCTTCACTAAATTTTACAGACATGTGAAATTGAAACTTGCTTCTCACTTTGAGGGTAAGTTGGCAGAATCAACTCCAGGTGTTCTTAGAATTCTGAGTAAGAGAAAGCTGCCTGTAATCAGGATTAGTACTGACAGTCTTGCTGAACCACCACTTTTATTTTCACAAACTTTGATTCACAAAAGCAGGTGATTATAAAGTCTTTAATCTATGCTTCTTGGGCCTTGTAGACTTGTAACAGCACTGATTTGATCCTAAAGGCAATAATCCTGAGACTACAAAAGGAAAGGATTTTTTGTTTGCTCTCTGGGAGACTGAAAAAAAAAAACAACTCATGCAAACATTGGTTTTGAACTGGATATTGTGTGTGCAGGGTCTCCGGGTTAAGTCCTCTGCATCTCATATTTTGGCATGGCTGTGGGAATTTAATCAGCTAGTGTTAGTTCTTCTACAATATATATGGTCAAGCAAACATTAACAAGTAATATTTTGATGTTTCCATTCACCATCAAAATGCTTGTCCTTTATGTTCATCAGTGTATTGAGATAGAGAGTGATATTAAAAGTTAAGTGTGGGAGTTGCAGAGAACTTACAGAATGCTTAACTCCATTCCCTGCAGCTGCATGGTGGAAGTGTTCAGGTTCTTAATGTCAAAATAATCACTGTTCCCAAACTAACTAGATCTGCATCAAGTTTGACTTCTTCTGGTGTACATGATCATAAACAAATTGCAGCCCCTGGCTTGTCAGCTGAACTGGTGTGTAGCAGGGGACAGCTGAAGCTGTGCCCACGCAGCCCTTGTCTGCTCTTGTGGGGGAAGAGGAGGGCAGTGTGTGAGACTCTGATAGGATGTGGTGACTGTTTCCTCATGGGTGTGGATCCAAGAACCGGCTTGAATAAGTTTCAGCAGGAATTTTTATTGTTCTCTCACTTTCATGGAGACATCTGTCTCAAAAAAAGCCTGTGTCTTAAAGAACAGAAATTACAGTATTTTAAAGGGGAAATGGAGCAGGAATAAGACAAGACATACCGTGTCTGTATTCCAGTGAAGGCCATGATGCCATAAATTGAGAGGCATTGCTTTTCAGTTCTTCCAGTATGCTTTTATTTATACTGTCCCAGTGCAGTCACCAGGGAACAATTCTGCTACCACAGTGAGACAAAAAGAAAAATGATCCTGTGCTGTGCTGAACACATACTGTGTATCTGGTGTCTCATTTCAGCTGTGTGTAAACTGCCCTGCCAGCATGGAGGGAAATGCATCGCTCCAAACGTGTGTAGATGTCGACTGCCATACTCTGGGCCACAGTGTACCAAGAAAAGGAAGGAATGAAGCAACTTCGGCCAAGATAAGCTGCATTCTTTTTTCATGGAACCATGCAGAGAGGATGTCTGCAGCAATAGAGGACCTTAAAATAAACATGGTAACTCGATTTCAGATAGTTTTTTGTCCTCATTAGATGAAGTAAATGCTTTTCTATATGAAAGGAAAGGATTGCTGATTGTAGGAAAGTTATTATAAATATCCAACTGTATGCAGTGTATGACACGTTTTCTCCTCATTTTTTCTTCATAAGCAGAAGTATTGTGCCTTGGTTGATACAGCTGACCTTGAAATAAAATTTTTCTTCAAATTGAGTACTTCAGAATAGATCTATGCTCTTCTTTTTAATTTTTCTCCCCTCTGACTAGACTTATTGTGTTGTATAATTACATGTTTAAAAAGCACGTGGAACGAAAAGCCCTCAATTCAGATCATCAGAAGTGAATGTTAGTTCAAGTATAATTTGCCTTTGATGAAATTAAACAGTTGCAAGAGTAAACTTGCAGAGCTTGCATCTCTCTGGAACATTACCAAACTGCACAACATCTTATCTAAATCATCGTTATCACTCTATGTCTGCTTCCTGCCCCTCCCCCAATCCGATCCGGCTCTCAATCAGCTAAACAGTATTTAAAAAAACCACCAACAACCAACACTTCCCCCCCACCCCTGATACTTGTTCAGGCAATTCCGCTGTTGCTTTCTAAAAGCTTAATCCATGCTGATACTCTCAGAGTCCTTATCTCAACTACTTCTGCAGTCGTATTATCTGACCATCTCTCAACTTCCAATCATTTCCCTTCCTTATCCCAATGAGACATGGAAATGTATTTTTCTTCTGGAGACATTGATAATTCTATGCTATCCAAGACTGTGTTGTTAAAGGACAAGTATAATGGCGGGCTACAGCCTAGCAGTGAGGAAAAGCTGTGCCTGTCACAAATCACATATGTAAAGGATGTTGACACTTGTCTTCTAGAGATGTTCCTGTTTGGCTTCATTTAGGTTTTGCAGCCTTTTGAATGGGCTGCAGAATGGGCTGAGACTCCTATGTTCATTGCTCCTTGTCTCATTTGTGCTGTTCCTTGAATGTTATTGAGGAATGTTGAGGAAGGTTTTGCCAAAAACTGCTAGTTGAATCACTCAACTTTCTGAATGATGCTTAGATCAGTTTTTATTTTTTGAGAGATTGGTTTTCATTGTCTTCTTTGTTAAACTAAAACTTTTTTTTTTTTTTTTTGTGGGAGAATTTTAGCTATGCATTACTTTAGTCCATTTGTTGGAACAACATTTTAACTGTGTTTAACTACCAGAACATGTAGCTCTCATGGGCAGTGACTAATACGGACCTGTTCCTGCTGGGATTACAAGCCACTGAGCAAAGAGGCAAAGATAATGGGGTCTTCTCAGTTACCAATCTTCGCTACAAGAGAGAACCCAAGCATGCAGAGGGCAATTGAAAGGCAATGGTTTAGTTCCTGAGACTCCTGTTTCCTGTTATGAGCAATGGCTGTGTGGTGCAGTTGAGCTTTCTCCTGTGCTTTCTTTGGAAGCTGCTGCCTTTGGGTCAGAGGAAACCTGCTGCAGGGAAGTTGTGAAGGATTTCTTGCAGGGACAGGGCACAACATAAGAGGAATGCACATTTTTTGTGCTGCTTTTGCTGTGATACACTGGCTATTTCCCACTTGCTTGTGAAAATGTGATTCTTATGTGTGGAACAAGATTTCATCGGTGGTTCTGAAGTTTTATAATGATGACAACAATGATGATGATGATGATGAAATTCTGTGTCACAGTCCACTACACCATGCCATAATTTAGAAATTCGGGCATTAGGTTGAATACCTTAGGTGACATACTGGTTGCAGGGCAATGAATGGGAAGAAAAATCACTTGCACCAGACCCAAAATTTGGAGTAAATAATCAGTACTATGTAAATACAAAGAGGCATAATATCTCAGCATTATTCCCAAAAAGACTGACTTCTACTAACAAAGACAAAAATGACAGTAATAATGACTAGAAGCTGGAAGAGATACTGACATTGTCAGAAGTAAGAGACCAGGAGCAATCATTGAGAGACCTGTAATTGGTATTTCTGAACAGGCCAAAACAAATGCTAATTTAGTTTCCTGTTTAGAAATGATTGAAGTAAGCAGTAATTTGATGCCACACAGAATGCAATGGCATATTTCAGAAATACTACTTGAATGTAGCACCATCTCCTGGCTACAGTGTTCTTTGTGCGGTTTTTTTGGTTTTGCTTTTAAGAAATATTTCTTCTTATCGTTCTTATCTTCTTATCGTTCAGTTAAACTTTAAGTGAGTTTAAAAGTGATTTTTCTAGTTAGTTAGAATAGAACAATCTTAGAATGTATTATTAATGACAGTCTGTGTCCCCAGATTATTATTTCCACAGTTCAACATACACGCACTAAAAGAAATGTCAGTAATTCTTGTCAAAATTCAAATTTTGTTTGTTTCCTGCTCGCGGGAGGATTGAACATTCTAATTACAGCATGTAATTTTTGGAGATAGATATGTCTTCCTGTGGGGAGATAAGACATGCACGCAGCTCAAAGGTCAAGAAAAGCAATAGGGAACATGCGAGCTCCCTTATTCATTAAAGATAACTGTAACACCCTATACAGATACTCTGGTTTTCACTAAAACAACTGTAAAAATGTTAGGGGTATTGCAGTGGTTGCGTTTTTGATACTCTGTCTTTCTAGAGTGTACATGGAAAGGTGAGGTGTTTCTTCTCTTTAGTTTACTTACATTTTTCTTTATGTCTTTTGCTCTAAGTGCTTCTGGCAAGAATGGATTTACTTGGTTTAGCTGTGAAATATCATTTGCTGACTAAACTGAGCTGTGGGCAGAAGTTGGGTAAAATGACCTGATACCAGCATGTGACACCTTTATATGACAGAAACTGCATAAACAACTTTAATTATTAGTATAACTCTCTAACCTTTACATTTGGGTCTGTTTATGTACCCAGATGTTATGTTTTGAGAATTTAAACTTTGGGTTTTTCCATTTGGACAAACAACGGAGTGGGTTTAGCCAACTGGTCAAGCAGCTTCCATTTTTATACCTATTTACTTTAGAGTTTGTGCTGATTCTTCTTCACCAGCTTTCTTTTGGTAAATGGAAATGTTAACTTGCTTTCTCTTCTCAGCTATGAAAATACATAATTAACTTTTGTAAAAAGAAAGAGCCTTTCACATGGGGCCCATTTGTGGTTTTATTTTTAAATCATAGCCAACATGACTATCTGTTGTATCTTCTGTGACATAAGCCCTTCCTTCAGAAAACATTAATTGTACTTCATTTTAAAGATCTTTTCAAGATCGGGGCAAAAATCAATGTGCACTTGGGAGAATTTCTGCTGGCCTGCAGAGCACCTGTAGTACAACCAGGTAATAAATGGATGATATACATAGGTACCTTCCAGCACTCTTTAGTGTCTAAAGAAATCATCCAAGAAAATTCAGTGACGATACCAGTGTTCTGAATAATGTGGTAAGAATCACTGCAAAATCTTGAGTTTGATGCAAGTTGCCCTTCATTGCTTCAGAGTGGAACTGTGCCAACTCCAACCCTTCTCCCCACTCCCAAATCCCCTAACTCTTGGGCCTAGATTCAGGTTGCAATTCAAGCAATTCTGTTAACCTCTCTACACAAACCCTCTAAATGATTCTGCATCTTGTTACACTGGGCAATTTTACTGTATTGTTGCCATTGTGCTTTCTAATTACAGTGAATTCTGCTTCATGTGTATGATGAACAATGTAGTAACAAAATAGTTTTGACTAATCACGTAATTGCTGGGCAGTTTTGAAGTAGCTGTCTGGCATTTTGCATGTACTAATAATTTTTCTGCACCATGTGCTTGCTGGAAAATAGTAAAAATAGCACAGCTTAGCACTGACCATTTTTAGCTACTGTAGCAAAACTCTGGATGTGCTTTTGTTCGCACAGCTTGCATTTTGAAAATGTAAAAGAAATAATTTCTGCCTTTAAAAGCATTGAAAATAAATGGCAAATATTAACATTTATTATAAAAAAACCCTTTATTGTGCTTGAAAACCTAGGAATGCACATATATCTATTGATTAAGTTTTGTGAATGAAGGATTGCACAAACTCATTAACCAAAGTACTATTAGCAATGCTCCAGGTAGATGTTATCTTTCATTTTTGCACAGCACCTCTGTAACTGACACATGGAACAGCAGTGATTACAATATGAGATTCTGTGATATTGGTGTGTTTGTACTTTAAAAACTGTTTCAGACCCACGTGTATCCAAAGCATCATCCTGAGGCAGCAGTTCTGAGAGCTGGTCAGGATTTATTCATCGACATCTTTGTGAGACGTGAGAAAGGAAATGGTTCAAGAGGAGTAGGTTTAAATTTTGGTTCAGATCATCAGGCTGTCAGCCACGTGGATGCTTGATTGAAAGAAACTATGGAAACACTGAAATTTAAAATGTGAGTGGGAAATAGGACATTTTTTAAATACACCTGTCAGGCACTTGGAAATCCATCCGGTATCATTCTGGAATGATGCTAAGCTCTCAAAATGCCAGCTTACTTTGCAAGATGACTTAAGAAGACTATCAAAAGGTGAGGAGAAATCTAGGCACAGAGCTGCTAAGAGCTATGATTTGGTAATCAGCATCCCAGAATGGCAGTAAATGGCAAAATTACCTCTATTTTCTTCCTGTTCAGAATTATGGTATATAAACTGAATATTGCTCAGGAGGACAGGAAGTCATGATGTTTATTTTTGGCTTAAAAAACCGAAGCAGTAAACTCCAGTGGCTTAGCTAAACGGATGTTTGTGTCTATTACCAGAGCTCACTTCGTTATGGCAGGAACTGAAATGTCTTTCACAGCTATAGGAGAAGATAGCAGTCCTCTGTAGGAAACTTCAGAAAAACTGGAAATTTATTTTTCAAAAAACTATCTGTCAGCTGGTAGGTGCTAACAGTTCATTGGCGCAACAGATAATGGGAAAAAAATCCTCTGTGAAGTCTTAACAAATACTTTTTGACGTGATGAGTATGGATGGCATGATGTACAACAAATTTCTCCTCTTATTAGTTCCTATTTTAAGATTCAGCATTACTGAAAGCATTGTTAAATTTCTCTAAGAGACCTGAGAACAAAATTTCCTCATTTTACTGAGTGCCATCTCAGATAGGGGCATAAAAGTCTTACAGACACAGGAATAATTCAGCGGCTGGCTATTCAAATTTGTGACTGTAAGTAACGAAGTCAAAACAGAAAAGCTGGAATCTGGCTTCTGGCTGCAAAGGCTTGTCATAGATAAATCAGAGTCAGTCTGCATCTGACTGGTTAACACAAGAAGGAAGCCTTGCCTTCACTGTTAGTAGCCCAGCCCCAGTTCAGGTTTACCCTCCTTCCTTGCTACTGCCTTGTCATTAAAAGAAGACTGATGTAAATACAAAACAAAGTAGAAAAACCAGTTCTTCTTTTCCTTCCATGTGCAGCCAAATAATATGTACGTAAACAGTGTTTATAAACAGAAGGTACCATTCACAAGTGCTGAAGTGCTACCTTCCTTGCTGGAGCCACTCAGCAGCTGCTACGGTCTTGTTCCCTCAAAAGAAATTTCACAGTCCGTCAACAAACTGAAGAATTTTGGGCTCAGTCGTGAGATCTGGGAGTTCAATGAAGACATAAGAGGCTGTGGGGTTTGGGCATGAGGTAGCAAAAAAATATAAAAATATACATATATTTTAATGACTCCAAGATAGTTGTTTTGAAGCTCACCAATGTTTGTGATTAATATGAATCATTTAAAATAAGGCTTCTGAATATTCCTTTCAGTTAAATGAACTCTGTATTTGCCTTCAACCCTTTTGCTGTTTTCAAGTCTCATACATCCATGCAGCATTGCAATGGAATAGTCACACTTCTTCAACCACTATGTCTTTGTACCTTGGAGAGAAAAAACAAGTATTAAAACCAGACTTTAATGATGCAACCCACTTCTATGATAGTGTCTGATATGCAGAATCACAACACTAAGTTAAACTTGTACATGAAATTTTTTTGTTTCATTAAGAAAATGTGCCATTTTGATCAACGTATGATACAGCACTGTCTGACTGACCAACAATATATATTTTCTCGACTAAAAATACACTAACTCTATACAGGACATACTTATGAGAACATTTACATCAAAATTATTTCTCTCTTTGGGTCACATTTTGGAAATCAATATAGCAAACATTACAGTCTTATTGATATAGGATGTGTAGTTTCATATTTTCAAAATATGTATGAGCATTTCTTTGTTTCAATTTCTGAAACGTATCTACCCCACCTCTCAATTCTGCTGGCACCAGAAATGTGTCTAAATACACTGAAATTAAAAGAAGAGAAACACCACAGATGATGCAAGAAGAGCAGAATGTTTTTACTTCAGACATCCCAAAACAGTTGTAACAAAATGTTTAATTAAATTACTTCAGTGAGTGAGCATCAGCACTCAGGCAAGGGAATCCAACAGAAAATTGCATGAAAAAACAGAGAAATGGTCATCATTCCCTCTGATACAAAAAAAAGTAAAGTTATGCCCAAGTTACACTTGGGGATAAGTCATACTTGTATAAAACAGGGATGAACTGACTGGCAGTGTAGTTAGTTGGGAAAAGATCAGAGCTTGACTTGGTGCAAGCTAAGAAAGTCAGCAGTAGGATACTCTTTCCTAAAATGGGTCCAGATGCTGGAAAAGAAAATAATGGTTGTTGTGAAAAGTTATCAATTCCTACTGCATGGCAAGAGACAATCAGCCTAATTTGAAACAAAGAAGTTTACATTACGTGCTGAGAACAATTCTGTAAGTATTAGAACCTACATGTTACTGGACCAGCTCTTAGGAATTCCATTAATTTTCCCTTGCTGCAGAATGAAAGGAAGAAATCAGACGAAATACACATTTAATGTATATCGTGCTGCTTCATTGGATACAGGTGAACTAATTAATTAACTCCCAAATCACTGTACTGTGATGGTGTCTGGGCTCTACATGTACCTGAATTTTCTTCCCACAGAGGACTCCAGTATAACCTGGACGACAAGAGCACACGTTGGGCGAGACACACTTGCCTCCAAACAGACACTTTTGGTTGCACACAGCTGAAACAAGAAAGGTACAGATGAGGCTTTATTCATGACACATCTTGGTGGAGGAAAAGTGGGTGCTCTCTCTATATACTTGCTCTGTTTGCTCATAGGAACCAAGACCTTGAAAGGTGTTTTCACAGGGTAATACCCCTCAGCATAAGGAGATTTAAAGGCCACATGGAGCCAACAGTGCTCCTATGTCTATCCCATCCCCTGTTTGCTTTGATGCAGATTTAACACGAGAACATGCCGAGGGCATGAATGAGACTGAGCAAAAAACACAAGTGAGGTGGTTTTTAGCACACCTATTGCAATGGCCTCTCAGCAGCATACAGCACTGGAGCAAGCCAACATATACTGCCATGGTCTCAGAGTGCCATCAGATCCTGGAGGGCTTCAGAAGGGGCAGAGCAATCTCTACTCTTCATCTCGCCTTTGACACAGATGTGGCTAAACTATGGCCATGGTACAGGACTTCTCTGCACTACATAGGGCTGAAGCATTTTGAACTGTGCTGAACCAAGAGGCTTCAGGTCGCATCATTCTTACGTGTTTGACACTGGATTCCTTCCCACTGCGGAGGACAATGGCAGGTACTCGGTCCAATACACTCCCCACCATTCTTACATTCCTGAAGACAGATTGCTGCACAAACATCATCACAAAGCTTGGTTATATCCCAAGTGGTTACATTGAGTTATTATTCAGATTTCAAGATGCCCACAAGAGGTGGAGAGCTTTTCATACACAAGAATCACATCATCTTCACTCAAATACCTAAGGCCAACAGGATACCAAAGAAGAGAGACAACTAGAAACAAAAAGCCCTACAACCGAAACCCACATTCAGAGGTTCTGCTGCATCACAGATTGCTACAAAAGCCTGAAATACCGAATTAAGACAGCACCATTAAAAAGCTTTATTTTTTTCCAAATTTACCTTTCTAAAGCACACACTTTGGTGAGATATCTTTTCTCTGTCATGCTTCAGAACACTCAGTGAATCAACTCAAGAATATTTGATCCAAAGTTATTTTCTGTGACCCATTTGCCTTGCACATTTGTCCCTGTTTATTAAGCTGTGATCTAACCCACCATTATTTCCAGTCATTCATAGCTATTTGATAATCAAGTCTCTCTTCCACAGTGTCCAACAATATCTCACCCCTGTAAAAAACAGGTTTTGGGTTTTTTTTTAAACAACCCCTTCCCAATAATTACAGAAAGTATTACAGAGAAATGTATTTTTCCTCCATGCCATTAGAGAGCTCATTGCCCACATCAGTTCTCAAGCCTCAGGTTGGTACTATGACAGACACTAACACTTTAGTTATGGGATTTCTACCACCCATCCTCATGCTGATTTTCATGCAGACTGTTTTTATCCATGCTGACACTAATTATTTCTGCACCATCAATATCTTTATTAAGATACAATGTGACCCACAGATGTGCAACCACGACAGTCCTATTTCTACCTGTCCTAAAGAGCTTGTGCCCATTGCAACTTTTATACCCATCACTTCCAACTGTTTCCACAGTTTTCTAATATTTCACTGAACTTCTTTTTCTATTATATCTGGTTTTATGTCCTACAGCACAAATTGGATTCTTTCACTTTTTTGACTCATCTCTTTGCAGAAATGCAGATGTTTTTGTTTAGACAAGAATTCAGAAAGAAACAAATAATGTTTGCTATACAAGAATTTAACAGACATTTCGTTCTTGTGATTTATGGTATTAGTTCTTTATCCGAAATTTTGCTGCCAAGTTATAGACCACTATTTTTTCAATGTGTATATATTCTTAAGTTCTTTGGCACTAACTTTGTGTTACTTGCATGGACAGAGCTGCCCTGAGTCACATATTACTTTCAAGGTATGGTTCTCCTGGTAACTACAAGGTACTTACGAGTGTTACATCTTTTTCCTCTCCATCCTGAAGGACAAGAGCAAATGTTTGGGCCTACGCATCTTCCTCCATTCATGCACCTTGGCTCACAGACACCTTAAAATCAAAACCATCTGCTGTTCAATACGTTTAACTGATTACAAAATAATTAATTGGTTATTTTTGGATCACAGAAAGATTTTAACACTGGCTTACTTTTTTCACATCTTCTGCCTGTGTACCCATCAGGACAAGTACAGACATTATTTCTCATGCAGTGACCACCATTCTTACAAGGAGGGCTGCAGACAGCTAAAAGATACAAACAGGAGGAAAAGGCTGTAGTTTGTACTTTGACTTAGTGTTATAAGGGAAACAAGAGTGCAACACCAATATTCTGATAGCTTGCATGGACACTCAGCACTATCGGGCCTGCCTTATGAAGATCATGTTAATGTGGTTCGGTGCAAACATCAATAGTAAGGACAAAATCAGATAAAAAGGAATCAAGGTTGGCAACTGTATGTGTACACAAGTAACCATATTACACATAACATACAATGGAACTGGTTGAAAGCTGCTTAACTGTTGAGTGGAATACAACACTTATTTTAAGTCTTCATTCTCCTTGAACAGTTGAATCAACCATAAAATCTAAAAAATAATGTAATCTCTGTTTTGCACCGCTTCTCAGGTACATGACTTGATTGTTAATTTTGTGTCAGAATGTCTTCTCACAGATTTCCTCATAATGGCAACTAAGGAGAGGGGAGAAGAAAAAAAGAAAATATTACCATTTTGACAGTGGGCACCAAAGAATCCTTGTGGACACAGGCAAACATCTGGCTTGGTACAGGAACCACCATTAAGACACACAGGATTACACATTGCTGCAGAAATAAGGTCAGGAAGAGTTGGAAGCATGACATCCAAATAAAGTCTATAAAATATGTGTGTCTGTTTCAAGAACAGGAATTAAACACCTAAGATAACTGCAGATAATGTCATTCCCACAGAATCTTTACGCCAAATTAAAGGATCAGTGTAAGACTTCCCAGAGGTGCTGCTGGCAGCAGAGCTAACATACAGAGACAAAGGGAGTGTGGGGGCCCTGCAGCAGAGAGCAGCTGCCCATTGCTGCCACCTGAGCCATGCAGTTCCAAATTTCAAACTATGAGAGGTCCTATGGATGCTCTCTGAGGAACATGGAAGTTGCAGGGGTGTTACCTGTACTGCAGGTAGGTCCATACCACCCAGGTTTACACTGGCAGATGTCTGGAGTGAGACATTCACCACCATTTTCACAGTGTCTGCTGCAAACCACTACCATCCAAGAAGTTGGGCGAAAACATTGGAGAAGGCAGGGGAGGAGACAGGGGGTGGGAGGATAAGAAAGAGATTACAAAGTATTCTTGACTAGTTTTTCAGTTCTTTCCCAAGAATTAATACTGGAAGTAACATACAATTCCACTAGTTGAAGAGGAATTGCTAAACAGAGTAATCCAGTCTCAAACCCATAATAGCTAGCACCAGATGACAAAGGTAAATAAAATGTCTTTCCATTATCCATTGTTTGGTTATAAAAATCCAGAAATTCAAAGAAAAAAAAATCTAAACCAAATGGGAAATGCAATACTAAGGGACAAATGGACTGTGTTACATGATGCAAGTGCAGCTGCACACACACAGTGACACGAGACTGACAAGTAAAGACATTAAAATATCACGGCTGGGGAAAACCATGAATCACTTCTTCAGGAAAACATCTCATTCTCTCTAGTACTGCTTCACAAAGAGCAGCATTTTTTTTTTTGTTGCAATTGAAACTAGAACAAGAAAAACTGAAAACCAAAATTCCTGGGATTTGAGGAGGAGACAAACAAAGGACTTTCTGAATTCAGGGTCAATAATGCAATGGTACATTCAGGTGAACAATATATAAACCACATATCTAAATTTGGATTCTCTAAAGGATACAAATTACCAGTACAAAATCTACCCAAAATTTGGAGTTGCCAAATTGCAGAATGAATGATGTGATATGTAAAAGAAAATTTATGTGAGACAGAGTAATTCCAATCTTTCAGCTATGATCACAGCAAATTTTTCAATTTTCCGGTCAGGTAAAAGGAAAAAGATACCATAATGTGGTTCTGAATTCAATTTTCCTGTATCCCAGGCTTTATGACACACCATTCACTGACACCAACCTCTGAGTGTACCTGAGTATCTAATAAATCTGAGCTGATAGAAGCTAAAAAGCTGTCAGGACATATGAAACATCTGTGTTTTTCCAAAGGTATTATCACATACACAATGTACTCAATTTTTTCCATGCCTGTGAAGCATAAAATATAAACTATTTGCACCTTTTATAGTGCACTATGTTTTCAAAGTTATGTGCAATTACATGATGTTCAAAAGGCCCAATTATGGGAACCTTCAGAGGCACAGGTATTATGTCATTTACTAGCATTAGACTGAGGGCATAAAAAATTTAAACCATAAATTGCTTTCTTGCTCCTGAAGAACAGGAAAAATGCTGTTTATTTTTCTCTTATGTTCTTTTGCTTACTTGTATCACATCTTGGTCCCACAAAACCATATGGGCAGGTGCAGAGATTTCTGGCCAAGCACGTGCCTCCATTTTGACACGGTGGTTTACAATGTGCTGCAGATATAGAATTATGTTGTTCAAGAAATCACCTCTAGAAAGATGCATGGACTGGTTATGCTTTATAAAAAAGGAAATGTTAATAACTGACAGTGAGCAAAAATCTGGAAATAAAATAAAGAGATATATGCAATGCTTTGACAAGAGTAAGTAACAAGAACGACTTCAATAGTACAGATTCACAACAGTGGTGGTCACCCTGAAGAAAAGAAAGCTGACACAATTTCCAGACAGTGCTTCCCACTCTTCAGGAGTGTTTAGCTTAGAGGCAACTACATGCACTAGTGAACTGCTCTACTTACTGGGAAAGCTAAATTTAGTAATATCCAATCATAAGCAACTTTTATAGTGTATATCAAGAAAATCAGGACATATACCAACATATAACTCAAGAGTCCTGTTAAAATGACAGTAAAATGAACACACTTTTTTGCTGTCAGAAAGAACAGTCATGGGAGTTGTTCACAGCATCCTTTGGGTAGTTATGGATTTAAAAGCAAAAGCTACCGTATTTACCTTCCTCACAAGTGGAGCCACTGTATCCTGGTAAACACTCACAGACGTTGGGCTTAATGCACTTCCCCTGGTTTTTGCAATCAGGTCTGCATAGAGCTGCACAAAAAAATCAACAGCACTCTGCAAATCATTAATTTGTGCATATGAATTACCACAGGCAAAATTAAGGTCATACTCACCAGCCTGACAGTTGTAACCAGCATAACCAGACTTGCATTTACAAATATTGGGTGCCACACACTCCATATTTCTGCCACAAGGTTGTCTACATCTTGCTGGAAGGCAATGAAGAAAACAAAGAAAGGAATAAGGAAAATCAAAGTGGCATTTCAGTACAATGTGTCTTGCCTAACGTAGTGAACCAATTACTGAGACTCCATTATGTCCCTGCCCATAAATGAGGAGTCTAAGACACACCAGAAAAGTATTTTTAAGTGCATCCATACAACTAAAAGCCTGTAGGCTATGCCAATATTAATAATGAAAATGAGAAAATCCAATATACCACACTTTCCACTGATTATAACAATATACTTTCAAGTGATAAAGACATCTCAAGATTCTTTTCTTCAAAGCATTAAATACAATTATTTGTAATACCTCTGCAAGTGAAGCCATCTCCATAATAACCATAAGGACAACGACCGCACTTGACACTTCCATCCTGACTTGGCTCACAGGGTACACCAGGAAAACAGGGTAAGTCAGAACAGGTCACTGCTTTAGGAATCACTGTTTCACTCAATTCTTCAGGAAACATTTTTGGTGGGACAGTGACTTCGATGAGGGCAAAAGGTAAATGACTTGCTTTATGCTTAGCTAATAGGTGCAGAAATCTCTGAGCATTTCCACCTTTGAACGCTTTGTTTGGCAAAGAATGTCCTTTGCTTATGTTTGCTCTGCTGCTAGGGGAAGTCTTCCTGTTGGTCTCAAAATAGCTGAAGGCCTCAGTTTGTGCCCTGGTTTCCTTCTCAGGTGATACAGCATGGCTCCTTGAAGATGCGGCCTTTACAGCGTGTACCGAAGAACTGTTTTCCACGTCAGCAAGCGGACCACTGATGGTGCTCAGAGCACGAGCAAGGTTTCCAGTAACCACAAGGTGTACAGAACCAGTTCTCTGAGAATCAGGTGTCTTCCAGGCAGTGATTGCTTTTACTGTGGAGGCTGGTGGCGTGCTGCTACTGACCATTTCTGTAGAAATAAATCTCTTTGGGACATCTGTAGAACTGGGAATATAACTTGACATGCTTAAAACCTCAAAGGATGATAGTTGAAAACCTACAGTATGTTAGAAAGAAAGAGAGAAGACATATGTGAATACCATCAGACTTTTTTTCCTTTTGAGGGTAGGGAACGTTTTCTGAAGAGATAAACAACAGCCCATTCATTCTGTGCTTCAGGAAGTCTTTCCTTGTGCTACACCAGAATGTAACCATGCAGTAGAACCTAACTGAGAGAATTAGAGAAGATCAAGGTATTCTGATTATGATCTTTCCCGCCCTCACAATGGCCTTTTCTTGGCTGGAAGATAAGGAGAAAGCACAATTTATACAAGGCAGACAGCAGAGATTTTCCTGTATTAGGTCAATATACAGATTTACTGTCAGGAGATTATCAGCTCCATATACTGCTTTCAACTAGGTAACTGAAAGAATTTAAGAAAAAAATATTGCATATGGTTCATCAGTGTGTCTAAGCACTAGAAGCAGAGATAAAATCACATCTGTGTAGATGTTTATACACACTGATGCATCATGGACAGTATTCCAGGTGAATAAGCCACCAACTTGTAGCAGAAGTATTACCATGTTTTCTTCTTCAAACTTTTAAATCAACTTTTTTCAAGTTTCTACATAGCTTTTAGTAGTGGGATGTTTCAACTATTTAATAAACATCAGAGACTGACTCAGTCTCCTCATTGAAAATAATGCAAAATGAGTGATATGTTTTTCATATTCTGCCCAGGGAAGGCGTGTGGTTTGTGGAAAGAAGCAGAGCACTGTAATCCCAGACTGGCAGAATACTGCATATGAGGTTTTAGCATTATGGGATGGTGAAGGAATGAAATCCTAACCCATTTATAACTAGAAAATGGTCTACAAAAGGTTAAACTTTACTGAATCATACAAAGTGGGTCTCCCACTGCTGAAAAGCAAACCATTTTGCAGCATATGAAGAATTAGCCAGCACCGGCAATGCAGTGAGTCTCCCTTCTTCCCCAACAACAATTCAGAGATGAAGGCAAAAGACACAAGACTTTCCCACAAAGAAACCCCCAGCAGGCACAGACCTGGAAATGCCAGCAACAGCATTTACTGAGTTTTGGAATAAAGACATTCACTTGCCATATCCTTCACCTTTCCTTTGAGTAAAAGTGCGAAAATGGCATTCAACATAATGCCATAAACTTTTGCTTATCTCATATAACAGATGTCCCTATCCCCATGTTACCTATTTTATGTCAGTGGTTAGTCACTAAAACAAAGGCAACTGCAAGAGTGTCATACATCACACTGTTAATAAAATGACTTGACTGACCCAAGGGATTTGTTGATATTGACATTTCAGTCTCATTTTTCAGGTCAGAATACACCCCCAGTAATTAATAAATTGTGTCAAACTGAAAAATAAAGTGAATAGCATAATACTGACTAGAACCTTTATTTGCCAGCTATATTCTTATCAGTATGTGAATCAGAAATTCCATTTTCTTCATGAAAAAAATCACCTTTATTCCCTCCAGTTTCTCCTGTAGAATCCTTCCTTTCAACATCAGTGTTGTCAAAGCTTTCTGAAAAGATGTGAAGGCACATTAGTAGTGCACAGAAGTAGCTACAATTGTTTAAATTTAAGTAAATTACAAACAGAGTTAAAGTTCTACTACGTAAAACCAATTCAAAATTCAGAAAAAACCAAAGCAGATAAATGTTAAAAAAATGTTTCTTGTAAGTTTTTAAATAGAGTATTTTAAAGATACAAGTTATGCAGTAATTGCATGTAAATAAATGGCAACTGCCTTGACTTGGGTAAATTGCTTTAATCTGTGTTAATCAACCTCATAGAAATATATTTTTTCAATAATTTACTAAAAATTTATCATATTATGAAAATAATGAAGGAAAAAAAGCCAAAAATATTCCATTGTATTCTACTTCGATGTAAAAGAATTGGGGTGTGTTTTGTATCTGTTTTTTTCTACACTGGAAAAAGAATTTTACAGCTGTGTTGACCCAGTGCAGTCTGATGTTGCCATCTGCAGAGACACAGCCCTGCTTTGCTGATGACTGAAAAGAGCTCTAGGTTATTGTAAGAAACATGAAGCACAATCAAAGATATTTTATCTGAATGACAATAAAATGATACCATTCTTCTGAAAATCAAATAATTTTACCATGACATGACTTCCCATCTCCTTGCAGATTATTTGGGCATGGATCACAATAGTAAGAACCAAAAGTATTGAAGCATGATACTCCAGGGAAGCAAGGACTAGATGCACATTCATCTACATCTTCTTGACAATTTTTACCTGTATTGAAATACAGATTTAATTTTTTTATAATATTGTGTCACTAGACTTCGATGGTGTGTTTATAAAAGTACAAGGTATGCAAGTGCAGAAATTTTTTTAAAAAGTGCAATCAAGCATTTCAGTCCATCTAATAACAACAGCTGATTAGGTTTGCTATTCACATTTTTCCATCTTATATCAAATATTTTGCTTATTGTAGAATATGGAGATGGGCTGTGGGGACTACATGCTTATCCGCAGGAAGAATCTCCTGTGTTTTTCCATGTTGCTCAATTTACCTTCTCAGAGGAAAAAAATGGAAATTAGCTTTCATAATGAGCTAAAATAAACAACCATTACAGCCATGGAAGAAATACCTTGAAGTACATCATATATCTGAACCACAAGACCATAAAAGTTCTTCATAATATAACAGTAAGCTATTTACAGTGAAAAATTAAAAAAGAAAATTAAAAACTCCTATTTATCACTAAACATGATAAGCACACATAAAAAAAATAGCAATTTACCTTGAAGTTCATGTGGACATTCACAGTAATAGCTGTTTACTCCATCCACACATCTGCCAATACCACACTGGTTAAGTTTACAGTCATCAGTATTCACTTGACAGAGATCACCTTCAAATCCAGCCACACACACACAAAGATATCTTCCACTTCCAGGTGGGAAATTAATGTTTGTCACACATGAGCCATTATTTAGGCAATCACATGATTTTACACTGACCTACAAGACACGCCCAATAAAACAGTTTTCTTTTTTTTAATGAACTAGCAATGAGTTCTATAAATAGATATTTTAAATATCTTATTAATAGGTGTCATTTTACTGTAATATTCATTACCTCTATTTCTACCTCAGTCGTTGCATTGCAGTCATCTGTCAAAGAAAATGTTAATTTATGGACATTCATTGTCACAGCTTTCCACAAAAGGAGACCTGATGCAGAAAGACTGGCACCTTCTGGACCAGAATCCAATGTGAAATGAATAGCAGAGCCCTCTGGATCTGAAGCCAAAAACTGATATACAAAATCTTCTCCATAAAATGTCTGTAGCATACCCTGAAAAGTTTCAAGCACTGGAGGCTGGTTACCTGTAACAAAGGAGATATTTTCCTCTTCTAAGCAAGAGTCGTGGTATACTTATAAAAATTAAAAGGAACATATCTTTCTACTAAAGAAATACCATGTACTTATTTCTCTTAAATTCTGTCATTCGAATGGCACAGGAAAAATGCTTGATATTTTCAATACTAGTGAGTGCCTGCTCCAAGCAGGAATCCAGCCACTGTGGCAAAAACCATGAAAGGAGAAAAAGGCATAAGGGTCTCAGCTGCTAAACTCTATCCTGTTTCTAACATCATCCTCCTTGCAGAAGAGGTTGTGCTCCTTAGTTTTGGAGTGTTGCCTCTGGTTTACATTCTTCTCCCATTTCTGACTTTGGCAGTATTGAATTCCAGTCCATAACATGGCTATAACATGGAAATCCCTTGACTTCCTGTCTGCTGGATGAGTTTCATGTAATTCCTTTCATTCACCTCTCATCCTTTAAGAATAGGTATATCTTCCTTGGCTTTCAGTACAAGTTTGAACTGGGACAAGATTCACCAAGACAAGCACAAGTCCCATTCAGACAGGACCTTTCCTAATCAAGGCAGAGTCTTGATTTCATAAGTCTTTCACTTGTGAAGAAACTGATGGAAGGATTGTATTTGCAATGTTATGGACTTGGGTTGGCAGGACAGGCTGGATGGCTAATACTAAACATTCCATTTGATGGAAGGACCAACGTGGTATGTATATCCAAAGACTAAAATCTGAACCAAAAAGAGCTACAACTTGTTAGAACTTTGTACTACAGAGAAAGAAAATAAAAAATTTAGACTTGGGTCTTCCCTTCATAGTGTGGTTTCTAACTGGACTGGAGTACAACAGCCTTGGATATACTTTCAAGTATTTAGGACAGGTATCTATACCATCAATGTAAATGATGCACAGATATTAAGTGGCTAATAAATACGGTATGTCATTTAATTCAGTTTGTGATCTCCATTTGTTTGTTATCAGAATAATTTGTTAAAAAATACCTGTTATACCTATATGTTGAAGAAAAACTTATGTGGACATAGCTGTGCTAAATATCAAGATTCCAAAGTGCTAATGAGACTGAAAGTTGTTCATTTTCATCAGTTATTTGTAATGGCTACTGCAGGAGAGTCAGGGAAAGAAAATTTTAAGAGGCTGACTTTTACATACATGGCCTGGAAATGAAAACGTAATTTCTAGAAACTAAGAAATGTCAGATAAAAACCAAGATCAAATTACAAGCTCCAAGTGAAACAGTTACCTAGTTAAACTTAAAACATTGCTATTGCCATAAATTTAAAAACTTACCAGACTTTCAACTTCTTGGTATTAAAAAAGAACTATTTAGAACTTACTTTCAACAACTGACCAAGTTAACTTTGATAAGTCAGGTCTGCACAGTAAGCAAGGGCTGGTTGGATTTGTGTCTCCTTCACCATAACAGAGTCCATCTATGTTGCACGTTTTCTCCTTTTAGAGAAGTAAAAATGTGATTAATTTTTTTGGTTATCAAAATTATGTATTTGTATTTATTATCAAAATTATGTATTCGAACTTACAAATTATTATTTGTAAGTATCAAATAAAATCTAATCATTCTGCACTTCTATTAAACAGCTAAGCTTGTTTTTAAATCTAAACAACTGACAGCAAGTTTGGTTTTATCTGGTAATTATATGAAGTGCTTTTGGTTTGATGTTTTACATTTAAAATTGCCTCATCTCAGCTTCTCTTTTTGTGCACTGAAAATCCCTCTTGGAAACAAGAACAGGGTATGGTCTGCTAATTTTTCTAGAATTTTTTTTCAGCCTGAAAAAATGCATATTTTCATAATAGGGAGTAGTGAAACACATACCTTTAATGTACACAACCCAGATTCTTGTGGTTCACATGTCTGACAGGCTCCATCATACAATATCATTGTTCTAGAGTTGCTATAAACCAATCCATCATTAGAAATCTGCAAGGTGAACAGTAAAAATGGATTAAGTGATACAGGTAGCAATGTATCACCTGCATGGTCTGCTAGCATGAGCTTCCACTCATTAATACACACCTACATGCAGATGTTTAAACTCTCACAACAATCATCAGAAATCTAATCAAACCTGCCAATGAGTCTAGGCAGATTTTGACCAACTGCATGCAGGTGCCTGCTTTAAGGCAAACTGAATTGTGTGTAGGCTCTATTGACCTTATTGACTGCATCTGTAAGAGAGCTCCAATACCTGCTCACACAGGGATTTGTACATGTGGCTGAGCTCCACTGAATTCTACCAAAGATGGATCCAAGGTCATTTGAAATACTCTAGGGTAACTACCTGGTCTTTAACTTCAACTCTTGAGAATGTGTGTCTCTGCAGCACCAAGGTTGTATCTACCAGTCTCCTTGCAGGAGAACACTGCCAAATGACACTCAACACTTAAGCTTAGGTGACAAAACTGAGACGCCAAGTTAAGCAAGCTGACTTTTCCCTTTAGTACCAATTAATAAAAGATAATATTGACATGATGTGTTTTCATCTTAATAGGAATATTCTTAAGTGAATATTTGAAATTTCTGAGAGTACCTTTATTTGCCATCTGGCAATGGGTTTATCATCGACCACATCCATGACATCAGACTGCTGGCCATCATTTGGTAGCTGGCAGTCGACAGTCCTGGCATTTTGGAAGGCAGCTGGCACAGTTAGAGGTTCTCCAGGAATCCATTGTCTATCACTATACTGAATGTTAAGACAGAAGATTTGTTTTTCACTGAAATACATCAGGAAAACATTTTTATCAGAGAAAAACTCCCCATGTATTGCACAGCATTTGAACAAGCCTAATGTGTCTGGATTAGAATGCAGTGGCAAATATTAAACGACAGTATTTACATACGCAGATTTTTACCGAAGCCAGCTACAGTGGAAGAACAGGCAGAGAAGTGTTTCCTGACACACGGCCCTTTGGCACTGCACTGCCAAGGACAAACAGTCCTTCCAGCTGGAAAGTAATAGGAGGGTGAAGCAGCGGGTGATCCTCAAACACCACTGATCTGACGTGAAAGTGGCTCCGTTCCCCTCCATCTCTGCTCCCATGCAAGGACAGGCTTTAGGCAAAGGAACAGATGAGGGTTTTGGTGGGGCTCAGGAATCATTCTGGGTGCTGGGGCAATACTAGCAGTTGGCCATTTAGCCCTTGTACAAGCCAATAGGTTGTTCAATAGAACAAGACACCATTGACTTGCAGACTTTTCTTCTAAACTGCAGTGAGGACAAGGCATCCAAGGGTCCATCTTGAGAATTCAAGATAACAGAATAAGGGTGATAATACCATTTGACTGAAGCATTGATGTGGAAGTAGGGATAAGCATATGGAAAATAAGTAAAACAAGATGGAAGTAAGAATCCAGGCAGACTAGGAACCAAGAGAACAGCAAGCAACAAGAATTTTGAGCTTGACTAGTTTTTACTGAGCTGGCATATTTTTTTAGTTACTGGAGTGAATCAAGGCATTTATTCAATCCCAATCCTCACATGGAGAGTCATCTGCTGTAAATGCCTTGCTTTTTTTTTTTTTTTTAACAGTCAGAAAAATAAACACTTTTCTAAATAGATGTATGTGCTACTTCAGGTCCTACCAAACATTTTTTTCTTTCACCCTGTACTCAGTTAAGGAATTCATAGCAAGAGCAAGTATAAAAGCTAAATATTTCTGAATATGTAATTTTGAGTGCATTTAGTGCATAACCTTTGAAATGTGATACAGTCTAATTCTTCAGAAACCTTTTGTTAGCTGGAGGCAAATTCAGATAATTTTTTCAGAAAGAGTGTAACCTTGCAAAAACCAATTAAAAAGCCTTCAGATCTGTAAGCATTCCAGCTCATAAGGTTCATAGAAATTGGACTGCAATATAAAACAGAAGGAAATAAACCCGTAGTTTTGTTTTGTAGAGATTAAACATACCCTCATCCTTTACATTTAAATCTTGTATCCCTATAATCATAGGTCCCTGGCCATTTCCTATCCAAACCTCTATCAAGTATCTACTCTAAACTGGGTAAGACAGCCCACGGACAACAGATTTGATTTAACATTTCAAAAGTGAAAATATTGAAAAGAAAAAGAAATTCTGAATTCTGTCAAAATGCCCCTTCTACGAAATTTTGATCATTTAAATTCAATCTCAAAATATGTGCAGTTTTATACTGTTGTAAATCCATTGACATTTCCGGAAATTTGCTACTTCTCCAGCCTGAAAAACAAAACTAAACAAAACAGTACCCCAAACTTCCTTTCTTCTGTATTCTCAAGGAAAAAATCCATGGCTTTCTCCTCAACTGCAGCTAACAGCAGTAAAATGGCTCTTGTCAGTGAGAGGATCACCACTAAAAGTGACTAACTAGGAATTTTTTGTGTTGGGAGCTAAATAACCTCACCACCAAGAGAGATTTCAGAATATCTTGCCATGAGTTAAAACTGAGACATTTCAAACTGTGATAAATGAATTCCCAATACTTGTCTTACTGTGAGCTTGGTCTAAAAGTCTTTTAATCTAAGGGGAGTGTAAATTTACTCTCGACAATCATTTCAAGCCAACTTGAGTGGATACACGTCGAGTTTAAGAAAAATCTATAGCCAGCATTGCTTAATCTGTCAAAATAATTTCAGAATCTGCTGGAAATAGCTAAGGAAAATTATTGTCTCAAGAACAAAATTTCCCATCGAATGGTCCCCCTCCTTTGCCAGCTCTCACCCCCTCCATCATCACACCAATGAAACACAGTTTTACTTTTAGCTTTTTTTGGTCTCATGTCTAGCATGACATAAAAACTTTTAATTGTTGATCCTTTATTCCAGGCTACAACTTGTAAACTGCCTTGAAATTTTTTTTTTAAATGAGCCACAAAAGTCTCTCTACACAAATTCCCCTTAAGTTTACAGTGAAACATTTTCTAATCTCCTGTTCAAACCCGACATAGATCATTAAATAGCCATGGTGTTCTACCCCAGGGAAATGGACAACGTATCAAGAATGGCTTTATCTTTTCCTAATAGATTTATTATGTTTATAAAAGACTATTTCAAGTATTAGATTTGAGACAGAAACTTAGTAATGACTTTAACCTTGCTGTCCTTTTTCAAAGAAGTGGTACTTCAATTCCTCTCCATAAGCACTTAAAAACACGGTGATGTACTGGTTGTTACTAATAGGGCTGCCCTTGCCCTTTTCTGATGGATAGCTGCTGTATGCTGTTATCTCCCTCCCAGCTGCTGAACATGCTCATTATGTTTTGTATTTCTCTTATCATGGAGGAAATGGCAATCTTGCAAAGTCTCGAGTGTTTGCTGCAAAGTGCTGAGTGCATTTGCTTTTAGCTTCCACTAAAGCATTGGGTTGTACCCACATCAATGAATAATATGTTTGACATTTTGTTCCTCGTTCTCTTAAGAAGTTTAAAATGTAATTGTCACTATTCAGGGAGACCTACTTGCAATTTGATGATTTCACATTTCAGGTTCAATGAGTCCCTGAAGCCATGTCCAAATACTCTCACTGATGTGCAGTCATACTGCCGAGTATCGCACAGCCCAGCATTCTCCAGCTCTGTAATTTCTGGAGCCTGGTCTTGGAAGCAGAGGTTAGACAACAAATGCTAGTATGAGAACTCGTTCATATGCATCTACATTATGCAATATGTTTCTTTTTCTATCCAATCATGACAACTACGTAAGCAACAAAATCTGGACCCAGCTGAAGGGAAGCATAAACAGGAAGATTTTACACTGTTAAACTGAATCTTAAATTTACTGCTAGACTTCTGTCTTCTCTTAGAAGCCCAGTATTACGAAGCAGAGAAAATTCAACTGATAACAAACACTTTTGAATACATATTTTGCTTTCTGAACTCTTTACATCACACTTCCAGATTAAAATTGAAATGAAACTAAGGGCTTATAAATAGGAACTGGAAAGGAGACAGTTATGCAATAATTTATACAGGGATTTTTTTTTTATTAAAAACTAAACAAAAATATCTCAGATGGAAGTTACTTCAGGAAATAAATTGACAGATCAGAACACTCAAAAGCAGTTTTTATGACGTAAAACCAGCTTATTTTATTCCTCTTGAAGTCATATATTTCTTATTATTCTATTCCCTCTTTCTCTATTTGCATTTAAATAAGTCACTAAAACAAAAACTCCATTGCAAACCAAAATATAACAGGTTTTATTTTGGAAGAGTTTTGACTTCTGTAGTACTGTTTATATTTTTCCAGTGTAATTGTTTAACTGATTTTTTAGTGAATATCTTACCTACTGAAAATGAAAAAAACCCCTGCCCAGCACTACTTTCTATACCTCTTTTTTCTTCACCATCATTTCTGCTCCCATCCCATTTAACAGTTAGCTTACAGAGATTAAACATCACTAAAGACAAAAACATCCCACTCAGAGTTAATAAACAGGATGACAAACTATAAAAATCTAGAGGAGGGATGGATGTGGCACATTTGCCCTGAAGAAGACAGCCTGTGGAAATGCTGCCAATCTCTTGGGGCTATACTCTGCATTGCAAACTGACTTTTTAAATCTCGCATATTAGAAACTAAGCTCATGTTTTGTCCTTGAAAACTAGAAGGCTGAATGGAAAATAATTATAGCTGTAGTAAACCGGAACTAAATAACTGAGAATCCTTGCCCATGTACAAAAGAAAGGCAGCAAAACAAATACACTTTGGACAAACACTGAGAACATTATTGAAGCAAATCTCATTTTCCCCCCACTTACCAGACAGTATGCTGCAGTCATATGAGCTGTAGCCTTGAAAACATGCACAGCCCCATTCTGTGCATTCCCCATTACCACTGCACAGACTGGGACACTTTAAAGCAGTAAGCAGGCTCTCAACTGACTCTTCAAGTTCCTGTGGGTTGTAATTTACTACTTCTAAAATTCTTTTCTCACATTCATTCTCCAGCAGAGCTAAGGAAGCTTCTGCCCAACCGAGGTCATCTTTCAGCAGCAAATCTTTAACGCACATATCGATGGCATCCCCTGTTCGCCGGCCAAGCAGGGCACCACAAGCTCTTCCTATGCTGGAATTAGCTATTGCCTGCTGGCACAGGAACAAAGCACTAGATTCAGTAAGGCCTGAAGGTGTGGGCCAAGAAGGAAAGAACTTTTGGTCTGTGTCAGTGGCATGGTCCTCTGGGAAAAAATAACTATATCCCTCTAAATCTGTTTGGCTGAGACTTTGAAAGAGGAATACCGGATGGTGTTCATAGTAATTTTGGCGCTTCCCTCTACTTGCAGCAGATTGCCTTTTGTAAATATGACTGCTGTAATGGTGAGAATTTCTCCTAATGCCCGAGGTTGAACTTCCTTCTCTTTCTGTACCAGTATTTCCCACTGAGGTGGCAGAGAGACGCGAGTTTATTAGTGGTGTTTTGTGAAGTTTGGTTTGATTATTCTGACTCTGCAGAAGTGTGGATGAATCCATTTCATGGGTAGATGAACGTTTCTTTAAGTGTCTGAGAAGATCAGCAGGGCCAAGATATTCAGCAGTGACATCCAGTCCTGGTATCAAAGAAAGAAATCTACCATTTTGACTTTCTTTACAAGACAGAGGAAGCTCTGACTGAGTAACCGCCTCCAGTTTGTTTGCTGGTTGATACAATCCGTCATCTTCGAGTGCACAGTCACAGAAGAAAATTCTTCTGGAAGATGTTAAAGAAGCAGGTGTCTTGTCAAAAAAGCTCTCTCCTGGTAAAATTCTAGCGAGGAAAGAAAAAGGTGAAACTGTATTATCTGAACTATTTTCCTTGTGTTACTAAAGTATTAACTTATTTTTGTTCTTTGTTGTTTCATACTTCTACAGCGGAACTTTGCAGCACGCAGCTGTATTTAAACACCAGCTAAAACACAAAACTTCAAGAGTAACTTATAAAAGAACCGTGACTAGTGGATGCTTTCTGTATACCTTGATACTTTGTTCCAAACCTAATCAAACTAATCTTACATCATAGTACTTAAACACTTATTTGGCAATTCAGTTTCAATTTTCTCTTAAATTAATTATGGAATGTAATGATGACATTCTAACATCAACTTAGAAACTTAAGGATTTTTTTATTATTATTTTGACAAGTCTTCAAGAGTGTGAAGGAAAGCTGGAACCAAAAATGATGACACTTGATTTATCAACAGAAGTATTTTGTTACCTCCATTCCTTAATAAAAGAAAAAGGAACATTAGCATGGTTTGGGATTTCCATGCCACTTGCAGTGTGATAGTCATTCTCTGCGTTTCCATCAAAGGTGCCACAGAGTCCCACTGTATGTCTGTAATCTGAACTGGGAGCCCTAAGCGTTATGCTCATTCCCCATTCACTCACATCAGCACGAACGAAAGCTCCAGAAGAAAACAAAACCTAAAAAGAGATTGAAGACAGCCTCATGAGAAACATGATTTTTTTATTTTACCTATTCTGTAAGCATTTATTTACCACTTACTGTTACTTTTCTTCCTAGGTAGGACTCAGTGATTCTGACATTGCTTCCCGTTGTGTCTCTGTTTATTACAGATAAGTGTGGCTGTGATTCATGGAGCTGACCACTGCACATGTCAAATGCAATTATATCACTTCCTTCCTTAGCAACATAGCCACAGTTGCAGGATGCTGGGTAGCGGAGACTTCCACAGTCCCACTGGCGAACATGAACTTCAAAATCTCGAGATGTACTCTTGTAGAGAACAAATGTTCCTGTTTTAAAATTGTCATAGACTCTGGAATCAAAAGAATCGCACATGGCATCACTTTGTTTATGAAATAAATGCATCACTACCAGTCAGCAACTTTATTTCCAAACAGATTTCTAATATTTGGTGAAAACATTGATATTGAAACTCATTTTGCCAAGTCAGAAAAATAGTACAGCCCACAGGGCAAAACACAGCTTTCCTGAGCAAACACCATCATATCTTCCTCTGAGCAGATCTAAATTTAAAAAAAAAACAAAACAAACAACCTTATTTTTACAGCAGAAAAGAAGGATCATGAGTGGAATATATGTAGACAATGGCTGTGAATGGAAACATAAGCACGAAGATACTTCCATTCTTTGATTTTTTTTAACAGTGCATACAGAAGGTACTTCTCAACCTTTGTGTTTCTACAACAAAACACCTATGCAGCAAGAGCAATAAGATGCATAGCAGTGTGCATGTGGGGGCAGCTGCTGAAACCTGCACAAGTACCCTTGACAAAATGGTTTAGAAAGTCATATCCTTTTAAAAAGGTCTGCTTTATTAAGATGGAAATGGGGAGTGCTTATTCCCAATGATCATTTAAGATGAAAACCATAAATAGCAACTTGCTTTTTTTCCTAAGGGTTAGCCATCTGTCCCCTGAAGCAAGGTTAAAATAGCCAATTTAATGATTCAGCAGCTAGAAGAAAAAAAAAAAAAGAAAGAAAAAAAAGAAAGAAAACCCCCAAACTTTTGCTGTAAGTTTAATAGCCTCCTGGCTATAAATGGCATTTGACAGTTGATGGTAGACTGGCAATTTGCTTTGTGTATAACGGGCCAGCAGACAAACTGCAGATGGCTGCACTACTGGGACTGCGTCAGATTGTGCGTAATTCAGTACGTAATTTGTTTCCTCAGTTTGTAAAATAAAATAATTTATCCTTAAAAAGAGATAAATTTCTTCTTTCCCTGCAGCATCATGCTTCCAGACAGATCACACTGCAGTGAAACACTGCTTCATGAGAAGGCTTGATCACAATTCATCCATGGTTGCAACGCCCAGTTAAGACATCCCTAAAATTTCCACTGAAGGAGAAACTGCAAGATCAGGATAAGCCTGATAAATTGACTTTAGTAGTAGCAGTAGTCAAAGTTTTACCAGAGAACCAGTCACAACTTTTATTTCCCCTTCTGTGATCATGTGTGGGCTGAACGTCCTTATTTGGAGGCAACATACCCTCCTCTTCTCACCTGGCCACTTGAAATGTGCTTGTACTGAACAAAGAACATAAAACTCCCAGGTGTGGAGCCTGTTTGTTCAGACATCTTCTGTGAATTAGAAACACCTTGAAAGAGAGAAGCACACCAAAAACAGCTGCGGCCAAGAAAGCTGGTTTCACTTCAGAATCCTTTTTGGCCAGTGACATGCAAGTGACAGCAGCATGTAAGTCACTTTGAATGCCACTATAAACACAGCAAAATGCTACACAGACAGCAGACAGCTTCAAGTAATTCATCCATACAAGGATTTAGATACTGACATACAGAAATAGGGAAACTATGCTTTTGTTTGGAAACACCTTTGCATGAAAAGTTTTGTCTAATCAATCATTTTATCAAGGTTCATATTTAATATTAAAAACATTTTTATCTTTCATAGTCAACAGACTGCACAGCTAGCACTCCTCTTGTCCATTTGCTTCATTCTCTGGCCACAACCCCAAAACTCAACTTTAGAAACGCAAATATTACAAACCTCATCATGACTGGCAAGCTTTTACCAACTAAAGCACATTTATCCTTATTGCCAAAAAAAAAAAAGGTAAAACACTCAGTGTAATTGCAGAAAACTACAGCTGACTTGTATCACCAACACAGCTTTAGAATAAATACAGAAATAATTAAAGAAATAAAACACACACCCCAAAACCCACCCACAAAAAATCCCAACACACTTGAAATTAAGAGCAGCAAGACAGTAATTACCTTCCATCAAATGTAATTATATGAGGGTCAGTAAACGAGTAGCAGTAGGCAGTGGGTAGGTCCCTAATTGTAATCTCCAAAGGAAAAAATTGCAAAACATGTCAGATTAGGAAATAAATGGACTCAGGTACATTATTTATCTTATGATAGTAGTTTAGTTTATAATAAGTATATTATATTATACTTTTAATCAATCTGAGTAGTTACTTCAATATTAAAATAAATTTTAAAAAATCAAATGAGAACACAGAATTTCAAGAAAAAATAAAGCAACTAAAATCAACCATTTAGAAATATTGGTGTAAATCAGCAAGTCACAACTGAAATTAAATCTTCATTAACACAAGCCACGCATCTGGCCAGTTTACAGAGATTAACATGAAGATTTTCAACCTGTGTGCTTTCTGGAACATAGCCATTCCACAGGAAATTCTCACTGGATATAGGTTCAGCTGCAATTCTGGTAATCCTGTCTCCATCCTGCATGAAGTCTGTCACAGCAGTGAAAAAAATTACAGCTTGACTACAGATTCCATTATTGCAGGATTTCTGGAGAAGATCCACATGACAAGAAGAAAGAGCCAAGTTTAGACCTAACTGCTCTTTACCTGTTTTAAAGAAAATACATCATTAGTGAGATCTTCCTCTAAATAAGTCACAGTCTGCATATTACTGTTAATATAGATACTAAGTTATTTACACACACTGTCATAAATTAAATAATTATGCATTTTATTTGGGTTTGGTTTGGTCACGCAAAAAACCTCCTTTCTACCTGTTCATATACACATCTATTAAAATGTTTTTGCATTTCCCATTTTGATAGACAAATGGAAATCATGATAGGCTTGCTAATGTGAAAAAACATGGTTGTCTGCGTAGGCAAGACTCCTCCTGATTCACACTATTTGTGCTTGAAAAACTATTACAGAAAATGACTATAATAGTAAAAAATGAAGACTTTGTGACTGCATATATCATACTTGCAATGCAACAGGTAAACAAAATTAACTGAATTATAAACTTTACAAGTATTACAGTATTCTGTCTATTCAAGCTAAAGAATGTGGCTCTGATATCAATGCCTACCCAAACATCACCTGCAAACTTCAGCAGGTCATTCATTCATATTTTCAGCCGCATAATACAGGCTGTGAATACTTTCAGTATTTCAGAAAGTATTTTACAGTGTAACAACTTCTTCGAAGAAGGAAACCAGCACAGTATTTATAAAAATACATTAAATATACAAAACGTAACAAAATCAGGGTAATACTTACCTTCATCAACACTATTTAATGTTAGTGAGATTTTGCAGTCACTTTCTAGCTGGCTAAATTCAGGACAAGGAATAGGAATGCTACTTTCTATTGTCAGTCTGTATTCCTTCCCATCTTCTGATATATCATATGTTTCTGGATGTATCTAGCACAGAAGAAACTTTACTTAAAATGCAATCTTTGTGAGTAAACTGCAGCACTGCTTCCCAATCAGCTAGGAGTGCTTATTTACATGGGCTGAGGAACAGCAGCATATTGAGGAGAAGAGGCAAACACAGCAGCCAGTCTTGAAGAGATGGGTAAAGAGGCAAGGATAAGGAAAAGTCAAGAGTGAAGGTTAGCTAGAAAGGTAAGGAGTTAGCAAACCACGTTAACACCACAAAAATGAGTAACTCCTGGAAGCTAAGATACAAACAGTTTTGCGTGCTGTTGGGGATCGGGGGGAAAGGAAGTGGGAAGCTACCTACAGGCAACAATTCCAAAAGAATTTGGAAGCACCATATTTTTCCTGGGATTCCTCTCTGCAAGCTTACAATACAGATCACAGAAAAAGTATAACCAAAAACTCAATTAGAGATCAGTAACAGGGGCCTACAGCTGAGCTTGGTAGGCTGGGTAGAATCCTGAATGCAGCCTCACAGGGAAACAAAGAGAATACATTGCCTCTTTGCAGGGTACACTTCAGAACTGCACTTTCATGTGAAATCTGGGCCCTGATCCCAGAGAAACAAGCTCAGGCTAAGTCAGCAGGACCGTACCCAATATGTACTGACATGAAGTATATCTTTCTGGGGCTGCAGTGCCATTCTTGGCCAGCAAATGGGTCCTTACAGCTCTACCCACAGTAGGAACTAAAACTAGTTTGGCGCTTGGCCTCTGACCAAGCAGCACAGCACAGCCCACATCCCAGCTACCCCTCTTTCGGTCCAGACCAGGTTGGCCTAGGGCTGTGCCCTCAAACTTTAAGAGGACAGTGCCAGCCAGTTCCAGCTGCTGGAAACCAAGGCCTGCACTGTGTGTGCGAGGTACCAATTCAGCCTTCCCGCACCTTGAGTATGTGGGGAGCACACAAACCACTGCGACTCTCTTGCTTTTGGACAGATTTAAGTCCACCCAACATGCTCTATTAAATCACAGTTAATACATTTTAAGTGCCTTCTAGTCACAGGACTGACTGCTGTAGCAACACTCAAAGATTCCTACTACGTTATGTTTTCACAAAGTTACCTTAATTCCAGCAAAAAATTCCTTGCTCTCAACTGAAGAGCTTTGTATGTCTGGCTTCTCCACGAAAAAAGAAGAACTGCTACAGTAGACCTGTAGGGCAAAACCAGAATATCAGAACATATTTTTGGTATGAAGTGGTCTCATGAAGACAGAACTCGGCCACCATGGTCAGTTCAATTGATTCGTCTTGGCCCATCTTCTGGTTGCACCAGAAGGTACCAGTTGCCAGCAGTAATTGGTAAGTACAGCTAAAGAAAAAAACAGGGACAGACTGAGCATCCTAGGACCTTTTCCTGGCATATTCTACCAGTGGTGCAGAGACTTCTTCAACTAATGGCTGCATAAAAATCTTATTTAATGTATACCTAAAAAATCTTTTCTGGAGCATTTCTGCAACCAATGATATCTATGAAAATGTATTTTACACTCCTTCATATGTTATTTACTCCTTTTTTTCCATTTCAGTTTTTGCCTTTAATTTTATTTAATGACCATTAGATCTTAGATTATATTTTTCCTGATGTTATGGACCTGGATAACCTTTTTCAAGATGAGGAATTCAGTGTGATTTCCCTCCACTGAACCAGTTCCATGCTACCAGACACTGTGGTTTTGCTTTGGTTTTGTGTTTGTTTTGGGGTTTGTTTTTATTTTGCTGTATCCATTTCGAGATGTGTTGACCACACATGCAGTATTTCCAATCCTGAAAAAAAAGAGAGATTCATAGCAGCAGGAGGTAGCTTATTGTGCCTTTCCTTTTGACTGTCACGAAACCAGTACTGTCAGGCAAGTCTTCACGAAGTCCCCAAATGATTTTTGAGTATTAACAACTACTACTGCTGTCCATAAGCCATCCAAGCAGCCTGGCTTTGGCTTGAACATACATATGCACTCCAACCACATTTTTTTGCTTTTTATTTTCTCCAGGAAAAATTAACTGTATTTTGGTATATATAGGTGAAAGGTTTATTGACTTTCCAATGCTTAGGCTTCTCAAAGTTACCATGAGAGCCTAAGTCTTCATTCTGGTCCAATGGAAAGTAGGGCACCACACTGCTTTTGATGTCAGAGATTAAAACATATAAATCCTAGACACAAAACCAGTAAGCAGCCGCTCATCCAGGGAAAAAATATCTATCTAATGGATCAACAACACAGCTTTTCACAACCTCTGGCTCTTACAACCTCTCACTGAGATGCAGTTGCATCAAAAAATCCTCCTAATTTACATTATTCGAATAAAAATTTACCTCATGGAGGCACACCGCACTGTATTGGGACAAACAGTCCCGAAACCTTAAAGGCAGTGGTAGTTATAGTTCTGTGGTATTTACACATTCATATGGGCAGTTGGTGTAAAGTAGAGGCAGTAGGCTTCTGTCAAGAAAAATTATACAGCAAGGTGCTAGACCTCTCTCTAAAAACTGTTAGCATCTGCTGAGCCATATTTGCAAATATACAAAGAAATCACAACAACGTTTTAACCTACTCTGTCTCCAAGTCTGACGTTTATCCCATCTAGTTCTAGAAGTGAGAAGGTATGAACTGATGTTTCATGTGTAAGTTCTTCTTTGACACCTTCAGGAGAACGTCTTGACCAAGTTACAATGAATCCAACAGAGCTGTTTGCAAAAGGAATGCCAAAGGTACACCTTAGGTAGATGCTGCCTTTGATCATCTCTGCTACAACTTCAGGAACAGATGGAAGCGGTGGTGGCACAGATGGAGATGATGTAGGAGCCAGGTCACCTAGTCAAACAGAAGTGTGGTCTGTGCTTTTTATTCTGCACAAAATCAGTATTGGATACAATGACATTGACATATCTTTTGCCAATTAATACACTAATAATATTTACCTTTTTCATATGTGGAAATAGTACATAATTTCTTAAGAGAATCAAAGAAAAACATGTCTCTTTTATTAATTATTACAAGGAGAAAAAAACTCTTTATGAACTTTTGATTATATTCTAGGCAATAGGAAGGTGTTAAAGAGCAAAAAAAACAAAATCAAAAAACACCCAAACCAAAAACATAAGCAAGAGAATAAAATACAATTAANTAAGAGAATCAAACAAAAACATGTCTCTTACTTTTATTAATTATTACATGGAGAAAAAAACTCTTTATGAACTTTTGATTATATTCTAGGCAATAGGAAGGTGTTAAAGAGCAAAAAAAACAAAATCAAAAAACACCCAAACCAAAAACATAAGCAAGAGAATAAAATACAATTAAGTATTTTACCAGGCAGGAGAGAGCAACAAGCAAAGGAATGTGTCTTATGGAAGAATAATTTCACTATTTATGAAGCCAGTGGGGAAAACAAAAAGAAAAACAGAAAAAGAAAAAGGCTATTTAGAAAGGAACATAATAAGCAACAATATGATTTGTAGATTCCTCTTATGTTTTACTCCTGAAGAATCAAAGTAATCTGTCATTCAGCATCATTACAATTACTTTTTGACATTTTGATACTCACTCAAAATATTCTGAGAAAGAACTTTTGTAATCCAAGTTTGTCTGAAATTACCTCCAAACTGCTCACTTTGCAAAAAACCAAGCAATACTGTTGATAACATGAACACATTTTTATTCAAGACAGAATACCACTAAATATTGATGTTATTGGGTCACGGATGCACAGAAAACCTTGAAAATCAAAACAAAATACTCACTGCTACAGATGCCTTCAATTTCCATTCCCTTATGATCACAGGTCTGTGGCCTTGCATCTGAAACAACTATAAATTTTTTTTACATTGCATATTCACATACATACAGAGTATGTACACCAGTGCTCTTAGATTATAGACCAAATGTCACAAAAAACTAATTGAAGTGCAAATTTGCAGAATAGAAGCAATTCTGATCCATGACAGCTATGACAGCAGTGAGCACAAGGCCTTGTGTGGGAAATCATCTAGGAGGAAGGGTACAGAACATTCTACCACCTCTACAACTTTTACAGCTGATGTGCTCAGCCAATACTTACACAAGTTGTTAGCAAATAAAAAGGACTTATACTCTTCTCTTGAATATATATTTTGCCTCCCCAAACTCACAATTGAACTCTTTATTCTTTAACTGTAACTCTGGACAGCAAAATTCAGCGCAGACGGGCTTTGAAAAAAATCACCTTTCCTACAGAGGCCAAAGAAAAAGTGCTTGTGCACTGCTATTGTTTCGTATTTTGAATGCTATAGAAAAATAAGTGGAACTCGGCTTAAACATGAAAATGCCAGTTAGTCACTCTACTCAAAAAACATCAGAAGGGCAGCAGCAAGACTGAAATCCCATTCACCAGAAAGAATGAAGAGCAGATTTTGCTGTTCCACACTTCAGTGGTATAATGTTTGAATTCCTTAGCATGTAGAGGACAGACTGAAAATTTGCATCAGGTGTTTACAGCTATCAAATGTTAAAGAGAAAACACAGAACACATGGTAACCTAGATACGAAAAGCAGTACAACAGTACAATGTACTTCACATGACAACATCATCTTAAAGGTGTGCATTTAAACTCAAAATGTGTTTCAGATTTACAGCCTTCAGCAGAGGCAAACGAGAGTTATGCTTTTTGCCTGCTTTGCTCTGAGGCATTAAAAATTTGCTACTTCACTGTATAGCTGTGGTTTTATATCTTCTTTTCTCATCTTGTACCAGGATCCAAAGTAAACGCAAGTCCTGCTATCCAAGAGTTCTTCATTGTTTCAGGCACATGCTTGCTGAACCCTTGGAGAATGTCTTAACAATTGGATCTAAAGGTATAATGATGGGCCAACAAGGCACCAGAAAGCCCACTGATAGATTTGCTATTAAGCTTTTGAAAGCAGTCAGTAATAGAGAGTATGACTCTGAGCAATATAGCATGTGATGCATGAAAATATTGCCAGTATTTCCACAATAGTGTGTTATACGAGCTAATAAGAATTTCCTACTATACCAATTTGTCACTGTTTCACTGTATTTATAATTGTAAGGATTTAACCATGGCTTGCTTATCTGAAAAATCTGCCATGAATAATGAAATGCTGAAGTTTTGAGCTGCGAACAACAAGATGCTTTTGCAGCACAAGCACCCAAGACAATGGGAGACATTGCAAAAGGTCTCCTGTTCTTTCTCATAGTACTAATAAAATGTGAATCAGTAGAGCATTTCTGTGTTGAATTTTCTTCTAGCAGCAACATGTATTCTCTCCAGGAAGATGATAAGACTTACAACAACAAAAATATTCCTAACAATGCTAAACAATAATTGATATAAACACAGATTTCTCAAGTTCTTGAGACAAAATTTACTCTGATACATGATTCTATGCATGTTCAGTAATGGGTATTTGGAAAGTTTGAGTGCCATGAACCACACTGAATTTTGATATACTGAATTTTAACTTTTAGATGTGCCTTATAACCCCTCTGTGTTACATGGAAAATTTCAATTCTTGAGTTTCCTGGCTTTGAAAATTAGTGAAATGCTACATGTAAGTTAAAGAGGGGTGGAGCGAACACACCTTGCCATTTCAGATCATTTCCTCTATTATATCAATGTTAAAATTAAGGATTGCAAGAAATTTTAGCAAAACTATTTCCTGACATTTCCACTGCACCAAATATCAGACAGATATAGACCAGAAACACACACACTTAGCTGAGTTAAAGCATGCAGATTCTCACCTTCTGCACAATACCCCATGCATCCTTGGGTGGGCTGCAGAAAGTAAACAAAGAAATCTCCGCAGTTCCTCACCCTGACAGGGATTCGGAAAAGACAGCAGTCTTTTGAAGTGCTGAAGAAAAACTGCCATGTAGCACAAGCTGTTAACTGTTTGATCTCACCAGGTCGAGGCATGGATTCTGAGTCCCTCAGAGACAGCCAGACAGGAGCTTGAGTCCCACAGTGATTCATCTTCAGCCCCAGAGAAAAACATCAGGAAATAGTTAATGCTACATCAAACTGTTGCTGTGCTTTAATGAGAGGTACATATGTAATTAGTTTCTCGAATGAGTTTTAGCAAAGTTCAGGCAGTGTAACAGAGCGATTGCTGACTTTCCTCCTCAAGGTTGAACACAAATGAACACAAAAGAGAGACCTTTATTGAGCCTAGTGAATTTGTGTTTGTTTCAAAAGACAGGCTACAATTTAGTGCCTGAAGAACTTAACTGGAAGCCACACCTGAGTGTTTTGCTCAAAAAAGCTCACAGTTGTGCTATGTCTCAGTGAGCTACTTTGCACCATTAACCTACAGTAAGTGACTGCAGATGCTATCAGAGCACAGCAAATACAGCGTAGAGCATAAGTACACTGAGTATCAACTAAAGGTGTTAAAGCTGACACCTTTTATCTGCCCTTGCCATCCACTGAAGACTCAACTAACCTGGATTTCTTCTAGGAGATGTGGGCAGCTGACGTATTAGTATGTTTAAATTGGTTTGTATTCATATAAATGCACTTAATTGAAGGGGTTTTAGTTTATTCTTTTGTGACAAGGAAATTTCAATTCATTAGAAAAATCAAGGGTAAAATGCTCTAACAACATTTTTAGGCTTTTTAAGGAAGGAAATGTTTTAAAAAGCGGAAACTAAAAAGATGTGTCTCCTTAGAATGTAAGAGAGCTCTAAAATAAAGCTCCAAATGGGCTCCAAAATAAAGAATTACACATCTGAAGTATTAAATATTTCAAGCAGTTATTGAGTCTTTGGAGGCTTGCAGATGACAAAGCAACTAATCTTCAGTTAGCTCTGTTACTTCAAGTTATTTTAGGAGTAATCTCTTTTCTGTGACATGATGACTTTAAAAGCTCCACAATTACTGGATTCATGTGGCTGCAAGTCTTTATACTGCTCTCACATGGCCTTCCTAACACTGGCCATCACACAGTTCCAGCTTTACAGCATGAAAGCCCTGCTATGCTGCCACTGAGAAAATTTCTTTAGCACTGAGTGGAAATTACAGTTTTTGAGTCCTCTGAAAGGGATTAATTTATCATTCTCTGCTACTGCCCATTCAGTGTAAAATTTTCAACGTGTAAGACTTAATTTTCCAGCTAACACATTTTAACATAACCAATTTAGAGAAGATAGATACTTTGTATTGTTCCACATCAGTCCCCATAATCTTACTCTTTTTTTTTTTTTACCTACCCTACTGAAAAATTCTTCACCAAAATACCTATTTCTCAGAATCAAATTATTTGTAACAATACCTCCACGCACTCGGTTGGCATCTCAGCAGGCTTATCAAAAACCATGAAGCGATACCATCCTGGTGTTAGAGAATGGTCACAGATTAAATCCTGAATAGCTGATTGCTGGAGGTGGGATGAATCAAAATCCACGCTTCGGTAAGGGCTCTGCAGGATCTGATGCCCACCAGGAGAGCATTCAAGAACTGTGGAGCAAGAGCATTTCAAGTATCAAGATGGAATGCCTAACAAGTATTTTAGAAAACATGTTAAGTATTTTTAAGGGAAAATAAGGATTTGTTGCAACATCACGTGAAACTAATTTTATGAAATATATTGAAGTCTTAGTAACAACAGCTTTGCATGTTAGCACTCTGAAATTAAATAGAATTCATTATGTCATAACTTCCCTTCTTCTAGTGGACTGTAAATGCAATAACAACCACATAGGCATTTACCCTGGATGGAAGACCAGTGGGAAGGAATATGTTTATACATTCTACCTAGATTTTGATTTTTTAGTTCCACTCATGTTTATGAAACCCAGATACAAATGGGGTGTCAGATATACGAGAACATAAAAATCTTACCTTAAGAGGAGTAAGGACTATCCAAAGGTCTTTTCAGAATAGACTATCACTTTACAGAACTCCTCTGCACAAAATTAATAATTCCCCCAAATGGGTGAGAGATAGTTGGGTAGTTGCATGCAGTTTGCATGTATCCATGTAGAACACAGCAAAAGTGTGCATGAAAATGGGTAGGTACTTGGTTACACATTTTGAGTCAATTTCACATGAATGACATACTAAATTATAATAAAGCAAATACAACAGTCAAACATATTTTCTGACATCTACGTGACCTTGTGGCCTCAAAAAATCTCTCAAAATTTCTGATAGATAAAATGAAGGATCAGAATCTGAAGAAGTCCTTATCACAGGGTTGTTTTTGGTTTTTTTTTTTAATGCAAACTCATTCAGAAATAAAGCAGAATGCCAGAATTTCTGAGTCTGACCTGGCAGCTGAGCTGAATTCTGTTGAAGATAGTGACAAAAAAAGTTCTGACTAATGGCATACTTACATGCAACACACTGAATATGCTTGGGAAGTGAAAGTAGGGAAAAATATAGTAAGGGAATATTTATAAATAAGTGACTTTAAAAGCATACTTATCTATTTATCTTGCTTTTAAAAATGGACACCAGCTGATGCTGACTGTGAATAAAATTTTGGGTTATACTGAACGATACAGGGAATCTTAATTCTTGCCTTCATTATGCTACTACTGAATTTTAAGATGCAGCTGTAAGCAAAGCTGTCTACTGTTACATTTTGAATATGAATGCTCTGATCTCCAGTTTTGGGTCCCAGGTTTGTCTGTATTTGTTGCATATTTTGCCTGGTATAATTGTGTCACTGATTAGAAACACTTTGGTTCAAATCATGCAATAATTTACTGTCTTCCACATTTTTCATGTCATTCTAGATAACCACAATTATAAAACTGTTTCAAAATCAGGTAATTTCCCACCTTTAAATGGAGAAGATGCCCTAGTGAAAGAATAGACTTTATCTCTTTCAGCACAGTATGAGAATCCTAGTCTTTCAAAGACTGAAGGTTTAATCTGATACAGCTTTAGGCTACCCAGGCAGGTAACAATAGCTTTATCTTCTATCCTCTAAGGGCAGCTGGAAGTCAGTGTGATTGACTGTGCCACCACTGTGTTTCTGAGTTTCTTGTGGTAGCCTGTAGGCTTTTCATGTCCATACAATTTGACCTTACAGGGAACTTACCCTTCACTGGAATTTAGAGAAAAGCCCTTGAAGAATCACAGGTCAGTCATGTGTGTTATTGAAATGTTTTCCAAGCAAGCCATAGCACAAGCAGTTTACGAACCATGATGAAAGTTTCTTCCTGTCCTCTATCTTTTACTGGAATTCTCCCTTTCATACAGCACCCTCATTAGTTTTCTCTCCTGTAACTGAATCACTCCTGAAACAATTAATATCTGTTACCTTCTCCATTAATAAATCAAGCTAGACATGAGACAAGTCTTTATTTTCTTTTCCTCCACAGTTTAATTAGATCATCATTTGATAGATCTTTAAAACAGCTGACTGTAGTCACTTGTAATAGGGTTATAAATCCTACTAAAGATCAAATTATAAGTTTCTTATTATTATGCATATCACTTTAAAATGCCATCCAGCTCTTTATGAATCCAGTGTATTCTTTTCTCCTTTCTAGAAGTGTGTTAATATTTCCATAGTTATTGTTTGGAAATCTTATGTTGTGTAACACTGTTTGATTTTTTTTTCTTTTTTCTTTTCCATTCCGCAAAACTGAGAACAACTGTCATCATCAATAACACAAATAAAAACAACTTTTTTACACACCTGAGTGCAACTGAAGTGCTAGCTTAAGCAACAGCAGAAACAAATAAAATTATCATATTTATGGACAGACACACACAAAAAATCAATGTCACGTTCTCTGCAAAAACATTACCCCTGCAGAACAGATCTGGTCCAACCAGAAACACTTAAGAGGGAGTTGGCCAGATTTTCCACTGAAATCATGATTTCCTTATTCAGGATGCCTTAAATAAAAATAGATTTTGATATAAGCATTTTTTCAAACATTATTCTCAGGATGATGAACACTGACTTTGCTGTAATGCTCCAGAAAAGCTTTGCCTGTGTCTAACACCCAGCAATTTCACAGAATCATAGAGTGGTTTGGGCTGGAAGGGACTTTAAAGATCTTATAGTTCTAACTTCCCTGACATGAGCAGGGGCACCTTTCACTAGACCAGGTTGCTCAGAGCTCCATTCAAGCTGACCTTGAGCATTTCCAGAGATGGGGCAGCCACAGCTTCTCTGGGCAACTGTTTGAGTGCCTCACCACCCTCACAGCAAAGAATATTTTTCTAATATCTAATCTGAACGTACTCTCTTTCAGTTTGAAATTACCGCCTCTTGCCCTGTCACTACATGCCCTTGTAAATAGCGTTTCTCCATCTTTCTTGTAGGCTTCCCAATGATGCAAGTCTGACAAAATTATAAGGAACTGAAAACAGGTTCTGATAGCTTGAAAGTGCTGAGGAAGGTTACCTACAGGGCAGCCTTACCTAGCAGCTCTGTCCAGGATGTGAAGAACATTAAATTAAGGGAAGATATCTGCGCTACCGGTGACTTGACTTCATCCACAATCACAAAATATTCTAACATGTTCCGACACAAAATGTCAGAACTCACAGACTCATGTGAGTTTCAACAAAATTTAGCATTTACCCATGATTATTCTTGATGGAAACCTTTCCATGTATATGGGAATATTCCTTTTAATTATTTTTATGGACCTTTAAATGTATTAGTGATTTAAAAACTTTCATTTCAAATATTTGCTAAAGAATAATGAAATTCTAATTATAAAATACACAAATGAAGACTTGAGAAATAAGACCCTGATATTCAGATTTTTGTAGATTGGGCACCTGTGTTTTCACTTAAGCTAAAGGAGATACATGCAATAGACTATCACTAGATGATTAGGAGACACTTGTTTCTAGAAAGTTGTAACTCTCCCATTCTCTTTGGAGGTCCAGATACTGCACACTGTCTGTTGAAAAGAACCAGTCCATCCTGGGAAAATATGCAGCTGTTTCCCTAGAATTTGAGTTTGCTTTTCATATTCTGTGCCTCTTCCCACAAACACCCTGTATATACTTCTCATGACTCTCTACTGTTCTTCAACTTGTGTCTCTGCACACCAGGAAGAATTTGATTCTGTATCTGCTTTTTCCTGAGTGTTTTCAGGATTACTGCAGTGACCTTTGCTTTGATCCATCCCAGACTTCTTGGTCCTGATGGATACTGAGAAATGTGACCCTAAGCTGCAACATCTTAAACTCCAGAATAGCCTTGTGCTGGTGGATGAGCCTTTTGAGAGAGATACAGACACAATCTCTGCACACACATCGAGGTTCCTACCACAGCTGCTGTAAACTAGGTCTCATAATAGGTCCTCTGAACACCTTAACCAAAAGTCAGAAGTTTCTGAAATCAACACAGGAGCTCATTTACCCCAAGGAGATATTAAGTGGCTCCTGATGACTATCTCTGGGGCACTGGGGTGGAAAATGAGTTCCACAAAGGAAGGGCTTTTCGACTTCCTGTTCACATCTCTATTCCATTCATGTGCAAAGAGGGGTCAGTGATTTTCCACCTGTCCAGAATGTTTCCAACCCTATGGAGCAGTCAGGAGCTGAGGACTGCTGGGTACAAACCAGAGTAGAGAAGGGAAAAGGAGTCACAGCAGAGTACAGACACGCAAGGGCAGAGTGGCAGCACTGGCAACCCTGTTCCTCAGGTACAAATAGCCTACGAGTTTTTATCTCCTGCTGCCCAAAGGCTGGCATCTGGCAAATGACCACTGATAAACTAACAGTGCCTTTAGTAAGTGCCCACTCGGAGTGTGAATGTGCTTTTTCTTGCATCTACTGACTGCAAAGGATGCAGCATACCAACATCCCAAGGTAGAAACTAGAACTATGACTGGATTTGCGAATCTAAGCTTTTCCAAAATAATAAAACAGAAAAGAGTTCACTTTTTGGAAGGAGTTATCCTGGAATCACTTTTTAGAGTAATACTTTTAAAGGAAAATATAAAAATTACTGTAACTACCTTAAAAATATCATTTTCTTTGACGAGACCTATACAAGAACATGAGCGAAAATGTTGTAGCAATGACAGTATTGCAATCCCATGGAACAGGAACATGATGACTTCTACGCATGGACCAATTAAAAAATTTGAATCAAGACACACAAATTAATACATCTTTACACAATAACCTCATTAGACTGGGCGCTAAAACCACTTTCAGGCTTTTCAACCACTCCTGTTCACACCCTATGGGGTGCTTTGCAAAGGTAGTAAATAATCACATAACTATTATGAAAGTGTAAAACATGTGCTTATAGAACGTTTTCTAGTAGTATGTTGCAGTATGTTATTGTATCTACTCTTGGCGTGAGTTTTCTATCCGAAATCTGAAACAGTACAGACACGGGTTTTGCAGAGGTCCCACGTCAGGATGTGCTAAGGCACTGCCTGAGCTCCAACAACAAGAGAAGAACGCCAGGAAGAGAGGGTGAGAGACTCAGCACCGCTGGTCTTGGAGTTCTCCTCGGCAGGTTTTCCCTGCAAGGAAAACAAGGACAAGGACAGCTCCTACTTTGGCTGAACTTATAAAGTTCAGCCTCTTCCAGCGATACCTGTGGCACGCAGCCCCTGCGCTGGGCGGCAGGCGAGGCGCGGGCACGGGGAGCTCCCGGCGCTGCCCCCCTGCCCCGCAGCAGCCGCCCGCCTTCGCCCTCGTTCACCTGCCGGCAGCGATGCCTGTGCCCGGTGCCCCGTGCCCGGTGCCAGTGCCCGGTGTCAGTGCCTAGTGCCAGTGCCCGGTGTCAGTGCCCGGTGTCAGTGCCTAGTGCCAGTGCCCGGTGCCAGTGCCCGGTGTCAGTGCCTAGTGCCAGTGCCCGGTGTCCCTTACCTCGCCNCCCAGCACGGCGGCGCAGAGCCAGAGGCGCGGGGCTGCGGGGGCGGCCCCCGGCATGGCCGGTCCGATCAGGGCAGGGCAGCTCCGCTCCGCTCTCCACCGCGCTCGCTCCCGGCCCGGCCGCGGCTCCCAGCCCCTGTGGCGGCTCCCTGCGCCCACCCCGCGCCCCCGCGCA